>JAQGBS010001639.1:0-15122 GCA_034698545.1 Acrobeloides obliquus
CAGAGTCAATAAATTTTTTCGAATATTACTTTGTGCAAAAAAATTTTGATGCAAGAAGGTCTCGAACCTGAGACCTTTGTGATCAAAGGTCCGCTGCTTTACCACTACACCACCGGTGCTTGTTTGTGAAAACACATTTTTTAAAACCAAGTCCTAGTGTAAAAAAGATCGAAAAAATCTATATTTTCCCTGAATCAGGGTCAGGAAAGCATTTTTAATTTTCGGCGATGCGCGCAATCGATTTTTCGCATGATTTTAGCCCTAAAAATGATCTTTTTAGAAAAAAATTTTTTTCTTGAATTAGTCCATAAATGTCACCCCCCTTTAATAGTTCTAATTCAATCTCGCAATTGCGTGGTTCAATCCAACCTTAATTTATAAGGTATAATTCAATTTCGCAATTTTGAGCAAAATTTTCTCAAATTTGGCGAGGTCCTCCCTAATTTTCGCCAATTTGCGACATGAGTTGGGTCGGACTGTCATAATCCTTGCCCATGTATGAACGGAACCCGTTATTTTTTCAAGTTTTTTGAATGTTTGACAAAAAACCGAGTACAAATCCTTACATCCTGCAAAACTCTGGTCGAGAATCTGTGGCTATACTTTCTATAGAGTTTGAAAAACCCAGAAATTGGTAAAATTTTGATCGATTTTTTACGCTTTGCGACGCGTCGAAGCGTAAAAATCTGTCAAAAATTTATTGATTTTTGGATTTTTTTAAGCTATAGAGAAAGTATAACCACAGTTTTTTGACCAGAGTCCATAAATTGGGACCCCAAAAATGGACAAATTTGGTTCGAATGCTAAAATAAAATATCTTCATTGATAATCTTGAGGTCCTGCGTGTTGGAATAATAGATTAAGATCTCTTCTAAATTTATAAAAAAATTTAGGTCTTGAACTTTTTTCTTATATATATGATGTCAGGACCCCACTTAATATAGTCAAAACCCATGGGGTCCTAGTTTCTTTCATCATATATTTAAAAGGATGAAAGATATGAACCCAATTTGTTTTTATAAATTTAGGAGAAGCCTTGATACATTATTGGAACTTTCAGGACCCAAAGGTTGTCAATTTAGATTTTTTTATTTTAATCAATGGATCTCTAGGGTCCCGACTCGGAAGTTGAAAAATTAGTCTACCAAGTTTTTGATCCTAAACCTAATTGGGTCTATCTCCGTTAGCTTAGTTCTTTTTTTGACTTACATGAAGCTTGAAAATTATAGTTCACGAGGTTCCCTTATTAGTTCCGTCTTACTTTTAATTTTATCATAAAAAATAAAGTTGCAAGACTCTTTAGATGAACGAACATCGATATTTGCTACAGTTTGGGCTTCATATATCATTATGTTTATTGTTGTATTAATAACATTTATGATTGTCTTAGCCGTTGGTTATTTGATAAATTCTATGGCTTATGATCCTACATTGTCAATAACTCAAGAAAGGATAATTGGTAGAAACGTAAGATTCTTCAACAAAAAAAGTTTAGGACAAGGTCAAAAAGTTTCTGAATGGGACCCAAGACTTCTGACTTTATCTAGGGTTTAAAAGTTTCTTATCTGTTAAGATCTGTCTATACTTTTTCGAAAACTTTTTGACCTTGCCTTAAAAATCGAATCCTACTAAAGAATGCGTATTTTCGAAGATTCTCGAAAACTTTTTGGCCTTAGCTAAAGTCATAAATTTTATGCTTTAGCCAGAAATTTTTGGACCTTATTCCTAAATTTTTAAGTCATTGTACTTTTTAGATGTTCGATGATCCTAGATCTTCTGTAGTAATTCAGAAAGCACGAGATATTGTTCGAAAATCGAATTCTACTAAAGAAAAAATAACTAAAACAAAATTAGAAAACGTTCATATGGCGAAATTATATCTATTATCGATGAATAGGGCTCGTCCACAATTCCCAACTCGAACAATTCCTGATGCTACACATTTCTCGACTTTACAAAATTTCCAGAATGGGACAATTTTTAATAAATAAACTAGATTGTATAGGGTCTCAAAAATTTAGGACTAACAGGGATAACTGCTATAAGTTACGGTCTCCAGGAAAATTTAAATATACAGTACGATAGTTTGTGTTATAGGCAATTTTTTGGAACCAAATTTGGATTCCTGTAGGAAGGAAAATTTTTAGCTACAGGGGTCATAAGTTATAGCCTCAAAACACCCCTTACATGGGTATATATGAGCTATAACCCTTTCTAATTTTTTATAGAACAATCTAAATCTAGTTGGATTTTTTTGTTAACTAGTTCAAGAAAAGATCTAACTTTTTTGTCCTTAACGGGACAAAATGGATCTGGCCCAAAACTTCGGGCCAGATCCCAAAATTTCCGGCTTTATATCTCACTGAAAACAACTTTTTCACGAAAATTTCTTAATAAAACTGCAATAAAATTCGAAAGCCTGGCTCGGTTTTTTTATCAATCTAGTGAGTTGAAATATTCTTTTCTTTCGAAACAGCTTTGCATTTAATTTTTGCTAAAAATTGCACACGGCATCAAAGACCTACCTACCACAGTTTGATAAAATGTAGGAACGTAGGAGTTAATTGAATTTATAATAAGCCGAACCAATCTTTAAGAGTTATAATTATCCATTACAAGAGATATAAGACTAAAACTCAGTATATTGACTCATTGTGTTCTTCTGAACTTGAGTTTCCATATGAACCTAACTACTACAACTCAATTTTCTTATCTTTTGGAATATCAATCTGAATATTGTAACAACTTTATCCCTACTTACTGTTTTGATCGAATTCTAAACCATTCTTATGTTTACCAGGGTTTTTGTCACGAAAGAGAGTTATTACAAGCGATTAAAGGGAGTTTCGAGATACCATTATCTGCTATAGCCTTAGTTCTTTGTTTGTTAATCATCGCGATTAGTATTTTCGGAAATATTGATGGAACGTTTAAATGGTGTGTTATGAATATTGCAATATTGCATACACTATGGCCTTTGTTTTATGAGTTTATTTTTCAAAATTTATTTTATTGGATTTATTCTCCAAGTCAAAGGACTGCACAAGTCAGGATGATGATGAATTCGTTTTTAGGTAAAAAATCTATAAAAAATATGTCTGAAGTAGGGATCGTATCTGATACCTTCAGATTAGATGTAGAAAATTTATCGGCTCGATTCAAATTCCCAACCAGAACAGTTCCTAACTTTACACAATTTACAACCTAGTGGAATTCCAATCTGGAACAATTTCCATCTTTGAATAATCCCTAAGGCGGGATTTATACCCCGTCGCGTCGCATGACGTGCCGCGTAACACGCAGAGCAATTACGTTTATGAGGCAAACAATTTTTCCCATGTCGTTTATAGTTGCGTCACGCGACAGCCTGCGACGTCGCAAGTGCTGACCACGCGACACAAGGCCGAGCGGCAAAAAATTGGCTTCAACCGGGATTCAAACCCGCGACCATGTGACCAAAAATCCGTGCTTTGTCACTGCACCACCAAGGCTTGTTGATAGATAAACGTCTTTTCAAACCAAGCACTAGTGACATGTCGCGCGACAGACTATAAACGCCAACTCGCAACGCGTCGCGCGGTGTTTGCACGCCACAAAAATGACTATCACAACGCGACAGAAGTATAAATCCCCTTCCCATATATCTATCATGTGGCTTTGTAAATTGTCCTTAAGAAATATCAATAGAGAAATCATTTAATTTATAGCGATTGGAACCCAAGGAGTCACTACCGCAATTGCTGCATCCATACCTTTAGCTCTAAATCGATTTCTACTAACCTATCAATCTAGTTTCTACAAGTTCTTCTTTGGAAGTCGCTCAAGAATTGCCTTAACTCTTGTTTGTTATAATTTTTTAGTATTTTTGACTTTTTACACCCTTTACGAACTTTCAATAATTGGTTTATTAATCGGTCGCAACTTGATTCCTTCGACTACCTATTATATTGTTACCATCACTATTGTAGTTGTAGCTAATGTGATTAGTCTAATTCTCATGCTTTTTGTACTTTATTATATCTACTCTTCCTTAACCCTTGTTATAAGCTTAGATCAAACCAAAATGCTTAAAGAAAGAAAGAGAATCGCTTGGGTGATTATATTTCAAATTTTGATCAACTTTGGACTGTCAATTTCTAGAGTTGCGGCTTTTTATAATGCTTCATTCAATTTTGATAAACGACCAGCATTGGCTTGTTATAGCACTCTTTTGAATATCTATGATTCTTTCTCTTATGTGTATCAGGAGTTATTAGTATGTATTGATTGTATTGTTTATTTGTTCATATTGACTCCATATAGAGAAGAATTAGCCAAGTTTTTGAAGAAAAGATTGGGATGTAACAGAGTTCATGCAATTATGGTCTCAACAGTGCCAAATTTGTTTAATCCTCAAATTGTTGTACATCCTAGGGGTCATTCACATATTACGTGATCAAATTTTTAACATTTTAGACCCCCCTACCCCTCCATGATCAAACATAATCACGGGCTTACCCCCCTCCCCCACCGTGATCATGGGCAAATTGTTTTTAAAAAAATATCATTTTTATGTAAAAATGGAAATTTTTTTGATTTTGATCAATTTTTCGATTTTGGCAATTGTTTATTATAAATTATTTAAAAATTTTGGCCAAAATCAAAAGGGATCCATTAGGAACAATTTTCATCTTTTTCGATTTCGTGGGGAGATTACCCCTCGCTACGTGCCTGATCACGTGATAAATGATCTGACCCCCCCCCCCCCATCAAGCGTGATTATTTCAGCTACCCCCACCCTTCAACCTGATCACGTAATATGTGAACGATCCCCTATTTAAATGAAATATTAGGCTGTTCAGAAAGTTCTATTACATTTTTGAATGTTTTTTAATACAAACTTTATAAACTTTATCACCAAAATATGGCTCAGATTTTGAGATAACCCAAATTTTGCAACTTGTAAGCGCAATTCCCACGGCTAGACAAAACCGATTATTTTGATTGACTACTCTTTTTGAAGCTCTGAGCAAATAGTTTTAAAATCGGTTTTAATTTTTACAGATCAAATGAATAGCTAGAGCTATGGGCAAAATATGCAAAAAAGTCGGTTTTGGGTCGATAAAAATTGAATTTAAAATTTGAAAAAATTAGATAATTTGTGCAAAAAGTAAATGGACACGCCGGGAATCGAACCCGGACCTTAACAGGCCAAAGCTCGTCATCTAACCAACTGTACTATAATTCATTTCCGCCGCCAATGGGAAAAAAGTCCAGAAGAGATGGCCAAGTGGTAAAGCTCTTGCTTATCACTTCAATGGCGAGGGTTCGATCCCGGAGGTCGAAATCAGAAATATCATAATTCAAGATTCCGAAACCCTTGGGTTCGGAACTTCGGGTTTCATGGGGCCCGGGTTGATTAACCATAGATCCCGGACATATATGAACAGATATATGCAAATTTCGGCTTTTTGCATACAAAAAAACCGAAATTTGCATATATATCCAAAATGTTTGTTTTAAGAGAGAAAATGCATCATACAAAATTTTATACTACAAACTATAAAATTTTGTACAAAACTTTTTTTATACTATAAATTATACATTTACAACCTCGGATTATCGGGGGGATAACGCACGAATTTTTGAAAATCATGACGCATAACGCACGCCCCCTTCCCTTCACAAAAAAACATAATGATCCCCTCTTATGATTTTTATCCAAAAATGTCATATATCTATACATCACTCAAGGGGGTCGACCATAATGCAAAATTTTTCTGCGCTTTGCGTTATGGTAAAGCTGGATATAACGCAAACCTTGGGAATTTTGCGTTATGTTGACGTCGGCCAAAAAAGGTCGCCAAATTGAAAAATTAACGACTCATAACGCAAAAAATGGCCGATATTCCCCTTCTTGTTAATGTATGATTTGGAAAACCATGACGCATCAGATAGAATTATCCGGCCCCCTTGTAAATGTATGCTATAAACTATAAAATATCATACAAATTTTACACTAAAAACTATAAAATTTTGGATCATCTCCAAAATTAAAGTTTTAAAAAGTGACATGAGAGTGTTTAGCCATAAATTGTTATAAAAAACTTTATAGAACTATACTAAGCATTTGTATTGCTACTAAACAACAGCTCTTTCGGGATTCCATCGATGTTTGTACCTCCAAACATAGACATCAAAAGATGCATATCACTTTTCATATACCAAGCTTGCTAAAAAAGAATCGATTCGTTGATTATAATCATAATTTTTACGCAAATTTTTGGTAACAACAATAAAAATCTTGAATGCCTTCTCAATTTTTCATCGAAAGTCATCGCGGGATATTCAGTTAGTTGGTAATCCCACAAAGTATCAAGTATAAAATTTGTTGTGTTATGACAAATTTCTTTACCTAAAAAGTTTAGAATCGAACAAAACGAAAAAATGACGAAAAACGAAAAAATGATTACCATTCCCTATAAAATGCTCTTCGTTTTGGAAAAGTGTCATGACTTTTAATAGACAGATTTCTTTTTCATTTAAATTCAATTCCTGAACTGGTGTAATCATGTTCTTGTGGATGAAATCTTTGTAATCTTCCATAGCTTTTTGATGAGGCTTATAGCTGAAAATTTTAAGGCTTTTAAAAATTTTTTTACTCTAAAGTTTTCTAGATTTTCTAGTTCTTTCAGATTTTTGAGATTTTTAAAGCTTTTGTTGAATACAGGGGGCGAAAAAAGGGGTAGTATCACCCCGAGTAGTACCACCCACCACCACCCAAGGTGGTACCAGTGGGTGGTATCATCCCGGGTGGTGGTGGTTGGTATTACCCATGGGTGGTTCCACCTATACCACCTATCTAATTTTTTTGCTATATTCGGATTCTGAATCTGGATTTTGAATTCGGATTCTGAATTCGGATTCTGAATGTGGATTCTGAATTCAGATTCGAGCCCGATTTCCGGATTCTGAATCTGAACCCGACTTCCAGATTCTGAATATGGATTCTAAATTCGGATTCTGAAATCAGATTCGAACCCGATTTCCGGATTCTGAATCTGGATTCAGATTATGGATTCTGAATCCAGATTCCGATTCTAATCCGGATTCTGGAACTCGATTCGGATTCTGAATTTGGAATTCTGGATTCAGATTCTGTATTCAGATTCTAGACCCGAATTCCAGATTCTGAACCCAACTTCTGGATTTTGAATTCGGAATATTTATAAGATTCTTACACTGTATCAGGCGTAAAATTATATTTTTTCAAAAATTCTGCTATATCATCTGAACGCCATGGAGCAAATGATCCATTTCCCATCGGATATCCGCGTATTTCAGGATTCAAGACGATTTGTTCTAGATTAATACACCAAGAAAATGTGAAAAAATTCAATTTAAACAGATCGCACTAAAATGTGATACATCATCAATCGTTTATTAACGAATTACCTGGTCTTTTATAGATAGCTCGCGAAATTGAGGTATAAGATTTGCAAAATCTGCGCATATTACAAAAGTTCTATACCAATAATGGGTTATATCTTCCTGAGTAAATATTCTTTCGATTGTATAACGAAGCTAAAGTGATCTGTAATGCCGAGCATTCTAAAGAGCCATCCGAAGAAACATTACTACTAGGCAAAATCTTTTGGCTTAAAGTGGGGTTTGAACCAGCCTTGAGGGGCGCCTGAGACAAGCTCAGTACCACCGAGGCATGGAACCATTCGACATCCCTGCGTGGTCGTGAGAAACCAAAATTTTGAAAAGGTTTTGTTGTCGAAAATAAATGATGGTGTTCTGATAAAAATTACTGCAGAGAACGTCGGAAACCAAATGGTCACAAAAAATTCAAAATTTTTTTTGACCTTGGTCCTTTAAGATAACTTGATATCTCCAGCTCAAATTATTTCTTTTAGAAAATTTGAAATTTTACTTTCGTTCTTGGTGACACCAATTCCGGTTGCTGTAGTCCTTCTTCCAAACTTATATGTCTTCCATAAGACGTATCCAGCGCTTTCATATCGTCCCATGTGACATGTTCATATTGAGGATCATATCGATCATAGCATAATCTATTCATTGACATCAAAAAATCCATAAAGTTGAGACTTCTTTGAATTCTTATATAAGATGGAGGGTCATATAAGAATGTCGGTTGAGGCTTTTCTATAGGCAGAGAAGGTAATTCACAAGTTTGAGGTGAATCCTGGATTTCATCGTCTTGTTTTCGGGTATCTCGTAAGTCTAACAAGGAAAGGGATGGTACTTGATGGTCACAGATTTTTCTCCGGACCACGTTAAAAATGTAGTACGAGCTATATTAAGACAATTAAAATAAGTTAGAAGTCGCAATTCGCTCATTGAAGCGAAAAAAATGACTCCAAAAACTCACAAAATATTATCTAATTCCAGATGTAAAAATGTTGTTCACGGTAGGATTCAAACCTGGGACCTTGTGGGCATAGAACTAGCTTACTATCCACTCGGTTATGTAGGCAGTTTTGTGAAATAATTCAAGATATAATTTTATACGCCATTTAAAGTCAATCAAATAACATTTGCAATTTATTTATCAGTTAGAATCCCACCTGATTGCCGATAAATGGTGTATAAAACTATATCTGAGTTATTTGCGTAAGCTGCCTTAATAGCCGAGTGAATAGAAAGCTAGCTCTACGCCCACAAGGCCCCAGGTTCGAATTCTACCATAAGCAATAGTTTTTGCATCTGGAATTAGACAATATGTTTGGAGTTTTTGGAGTCATTTTTTTCGCTTCAATGAGTGAATTGCGACTTTTAACCTATTTTAATCTTCTTAATATAGTTCCGACTATATTTTTAACATGGTCCGGAAAAATCTGTGGCCATCAAGTACCGTCCTTGTAAGAAATTTTTGAATAAAACAAATTTTGTTACTTTCTTGTTTCATGTATTTTTTGCATTTGTTGAACCGGCAAGCACGGCATTTGTTTCTGGAAGCTAATAAGTTGAATTTACAAAATTTAAATTTACAAAAGAAAAGTTAGTAAACCTAGAAATCTTGAAGACCTAGAAAGTCTAAGAATCTAGAGAAACACTCCATTTTACCTTTATCTATAAAACAGTTTCCATCTTCTTTACATTTATAGGTCTTTCCTTCATTTATCGATCGTCTAAAAAATGCCTTGCACCCAAAACCTATAAAATTTTTATGGAATAAAGCAACTTTCAAAATGATCTTACAACTAGAAACACCATAATGCTTTTTGACATCTCTAGTATCTCCGCAAACTATACATAGTATTGGATCCATAATAGAAAAATTATTTAAAAAAGTATATTAACAAAACGACTTAAGAAGTAAGAATTTTTATCAGAAAATTTCGATTATTGATCAATAATCAGGAGTGAAAGTTTATCAGAAACCGAGGGAAATCACGTAATAGAATAAGATTAAAATTTTTCCATAATTTATATGTCTATATTTTATAGAGACAGACAAAATAAAAAAATCTCTCTTATTAATTTCGATTTTGAAAGCTTTTAAAAAGTTTTTGTCGCACCGGCGCAACATCGGGCCTTAAAGGATCAGTCCAGTAATTTACAACCATATGAAAAAATAATATATTCGGAAAGATCATAAAAATGAAGCATTTTTTGTTTTTACTGCATGTTCTGAATCGTTGTAGTTTTCGAGATAATTGCGTTTGCAATTTGAATTTATCTACAAGCTCTTCGTTGTAATACACAAAAAATTTTGAATTTTTTGCGGAAAAATCGACTTTTGCATAAATTTTTAAAATTTTCATAAAATGAACATTGTAGCAATTTTTTATATGAGACAAACAAAATGACACCAAAATTATCCAATTTGAAATTGTTTTGGGTTATTGAAACGAAAATACTGATTCATGTTTTCGTTTCAATAACCCAAAACAATGTTTAAATTGGATAATTTTGGTGCCATTTTGTTCGTCTTATTTAGCTATAAAAATTGCTACAATGTTCATTTTATGAAAATTTAAAAAAATGATGCAAAAATCGATTTTTCCGCAAAAAATTCAAAAAAGTTTGTGTATTACAACGAAGAGCTTGTACACAAATTCAAATTTCAAACGCAATTATCTCGAAAACTACAACGATTCAGAACATGCCGTAAAAACAAAAAATGTTCCATTTTTCATAATCTTTCCGAGTATATCTTTTTTCATATGATTGTAAATTACTGGACTGGTCCTTTAAGCATGACCATGGGCTCCTATTAAAAATTGACGATTAAGAAATCGACTTCTTATGGCTAGAATATTGGTTAAATTGACAGATCATTTTATCACCAAAAACATTGTTTAGTTCTTTCAGAATCGTACTCTCGAAACTCGTTCCGCTGGAATTTGATGATTGTGACAAGGAAATGTTAACTCAAGATATTTTCTCGCCAATTTCGATTGATTGTTTTACCTCTTAAAAAAATTAATTTTTCTCCTTTTTATGTTCACAAGTTTTTCTGGCATACTAAGGCGGAAGAGAGAGGGGAAAGTTATTGCCAGTGGAAAAAAGTCTTTTCCTAAGAGGAAAAAAGTTTTTGCTGAAATCAAGCCAAAATTTTTTTTGCTAATTTCAACTGAAAATGCTTATTCATGCCAAAATTAATGATAATAACCCGATTTTGTTGAATTTTGGTCTCTTAATGAATTAAAAATTCCTTCAGGATAAAATTTCTGATATTTTCGCTTTAATAACCAGACCACTTTGGATCCAAAGATAAAAAAATTTCTTTTTGAAGTATAACTGCAGAGAAACATTTTTAGATATCGATTCTTTTACAAAAAGTACTAAAAAAATCATGAATTTTTGGAATAAAATATTTTTTACCACATATTTTTCTTGAATGTAGTGTCCCGTTGAATGGGCAAACATGCGGAAAATTTAAAATCGATTTTTACAAATGACTCATCTTGAGACTTTTGCCTCTCATCCTCTAAATTTTTGACAAAAAACGAACGTTTGAGAATAAGTTTCCTATAAACACGGACATCAGTTGCACAGCATTCGGATAAATATCTTCTCCAATTTGTCTCTTTTCGCTGTTCTCTCGCATTATTACACATTATTGACAGTCAATAGAAAAGTTTTTTAGCTTTGGCTAATTTCAGCAATTCGAGAAGGGAGAAAAGTGTTGCTAGAAATTTGAAAGAGCCTAGATTATTTTTATGTACCTAGTGAGTGATTAATAAAAATATATAAGTTAGGTCCCGAGAATTTAGACTTGTGGAGAAATTGAGGTGACATTTTCTCAAAAATCGTCATTGGATCCTTTTTTGTTTTATCATAACTTTTCTCTACTGAAGCATTTTCTACAATTTAAAGCACGTTTTTATTGCCATTCGTCCCCCTTTCCAACGACATCTCGACCATGACCCTAGCATTTATAGTTTTCGAGAAAAAGTACTTTCTTTCTATTAATAACGCTCGTAAATATTTAAGCAAAAAAATGGTTTATGATGAAAATTTCACTTTTTTTATTGACAAAATTGAAAAAATGGCCATTTTTGGAGTTGACGACTAAAAAAGGTCGCCAAGATTTTTATGAGGGGTAAAGGGCCAAACTTGAATCTTTTGTGAAGGAGGAAGGAGACTTGGTCATGGATATCAGCCAGGAATCCTAGTTTATGTGCGACTCGGAGTGCGCGTAGTAAAGAATTTCAAGCTAGAGTAGGTACATAAAAATCACTAGATACATAAAACTAACCTAGGCTTCAAGTTTCTAGCAACACTTTTTGGCGCACTCACACCCCGTGCGTCGATTTCAGTTAAATTTTAGTTTGAAATATTTTTTGAAAATGTCTAATTCGATTTTTTCTGGAGTTTTGGTTTGCCTAGTGGTTATGTTTTCAAGTATTTTTTAAATTTTATGACTTTTATCCATATATCCCTATAACATTTTAGCCTCATTTTGTGAGGTCATCCTAACTGGTAAACAAGGCCCAGAAGATGTTAGTTCAAAACGATCTATGGAAACCACCATAAGCCTATATGGTGATGGTACTCTTAAGGGCACAACTACTCTTAAAGCCAGACATTTGATCTGGGGTTTCAAGGGTGCGTAAAAAAGAGATTCAAACAATTTTGACTTTAAAGGGGGTACAGGATGATTCAAAAGTTCGTGGACACTTTTACAATGGGGGGGGGGGGTGGGGAGCAAAAGTCCTCGCGTAAGGGGCGGTATATCCTCGCGTAAGGGGCAAAAAATCCTTGCCTAAGGGGGTAAAAGTCTTGACATTTTTAAAAACGTGTTTTCTCGACAATTCTGGACGAGAAAACACCTTTTCAGCATTTTTGACAATGTTAAGACTTTTGCCCCCTTGGCGAAGACTTTTTGCCCCTGTGGTGAGGATATACCGCCCTTTACGCAAGGATTTTTGCCCCTCCCCCTTGTATAATTTATAACAACCAACAAAAAACAATGAAATTTATTCAAAATCTAGCTGTAAAGGTTATCCTGTAACCTTTACAACTAGATCTCCGAAAAAATTTTTTCCGCAAATGTTTGTAGAAAAGGCTCTTTTAGAGTACTTTTGATCCGAAAAATCGATTGGGCGCACTTCCGAAGCTGACAATGCATAACTGACCTTCATCCGTGAAAAATTTTGTTTTTAGCACAGTAACATCTATGTAATTATATACATTTATTTATAAATTATTATATGAAGGTCAGGGAAGCATTTTCAAGCTTTGGGAGTGCGCAAAATCGACTTTTCGCATTAAAATTACCCTAAAAGAGTCTTTTCTACAAAATTTTACGAAAAAAAGAATACTCCCTTTAATTTGTAGGCGGTGTTGCCGTTGTCCTCTTTGACGAAAACAAACAAGAATTGTGGCATAGTGAATGGCATAAATACGGTATAAATCCGTATTCAAGTCGTACTGCAGATTGGACGGATCAAGTTTGATTTTTCAAAAAATTTTAAATTTCAAAAAATTTTAGGTGCCGGTTGAAATTTTGCCTAAAGTGAAAAATTTCTCGATCGTTCAAAAACCTACGCCACAAGATACTATTGAACCTTGGCTCAGGGAAAATTGGCCAACAGTTATCAGTCTTATTCAATCAGCTGTTGGAGGTGAAAAATAATTTTTTCTGATTTTTTACATATTTGTGTAAAACAATAAATTTTTCGGCAATGGTACATTTCCCAAGTGAAGTGCACATTTCATAAGAGACATTTCCCAAGTAAATTTTTCCCAAATAAAAGTGAAGCGGACATTTCCCAAGTAAACACTTGGAAATATCTCTTGTGATTTTTCATTTTTACTTGGGAAATGCCCTCCTTTCATTTTTTACTTGGGAAATGTACCATTGCCAATTTTTCTTCATTGATTGTTGTAATTTAATATAAAAACATTTATTATTCTTGATTAGTTATTCTATTTATATTAGAAGTAGCAGTTACAGCGATAGTTCTCACCAAAATAGCTGTATTTATTGGATGTATTGTATTGTTGGACGAAGATCTAGTCAAAATATTCTTCATTCTCCACAATTCCTTTTTCAAGGCCTTCCTATAAACAGGAATTGAAGTTAGCGTCGTAATAGGGCATAGCATAGCAAATGTTTGCATAATCATTAATATAATAGTTGATGATGGTAATAGATAGTCTTTGAAAAAATACATAAACATTACCAATGTTAAAAGAGGTAATGCAATAAATATCATAGCTAATGTAAGATTAGATAGGTAGACTATAAAAACTCGTCGGATTAAAGTTTGCGTCTTTTTATTCTTTTGCGATTTTATTCGTATGAGTGTAACTATTGTAGTAAAAGTTATGAGAAGTCCACACAGAAGAATCAAAGTACCCATTAAAATCACAGTTATTAAAGGAAATTCTTCGCTTATCATAAAAACTTCTTTTCCCATTATAGCTTGTGTCAAGTTATCTATTAAAACCATTTTTAGTCCATGGTAAAATAAAATTTTTTAAATTACATTCTTACTTGTCTATATTACTTTTAACCCCGTAATGCGCACACTATATTTCCGCCGGAGAAACTTTAAAAAATTGTTATTTTCTGTGTAAGTAAGCTGTCCATTCCAAATATATAATTTTTTTCAAAATTAGAGCAAAAAAATAAGGTCGAGGGTTTGATCCCCGCGCAAATCGAAATTTTTATTTTCTCACTCAAATTGGATGAAAATTTTTGCATATCTGTATTTTGATGCGCTGATTAAGATTCTAAGCGAATAACAGTGTGGAAATATTCTCAACGAGATCTGGAAAGAAAAATATGATTTTACCAAAAAGTGTTATTGTTCAAAATGTTATAGATCCCGTAGGAATGCATCATGAAATGAAAAAACGCCACTATCGTGTTCAGCGTACCCAAAAACGGTAGAATCATGTCATTTTTATATTCAGTCATTTTAAGAAATGTGAGTTCTCGACCATTGAAAATCTTGTATCATATATGATAAAGTAGGGGACCGAGTCTATCGCGCTAGGAGGGGAAAGGAGATTTTACGATTCAAGCACTAAGTCATCCAGCCTTCTCCGATTGCTTTTGAGCGCCTCATAGTGCTTCCGAGCACTTCCGAGTGCTTCATGGTGTTTCCGAGCGCTTCCGAGAAATTTTAACCTATTTTTCAATTTTTTTAAAGAAGTTTTTAAAATTTTAACCCATTTTTAATTTTTTTTATGAATTTTAAAATTTATTGAAAAAGAAAAATATTTCGGCGGGGATCGAAACTGCGCCTTTCACGACATAGCTGACGCTTTACCAACTGGGCCATGAATGCATGTAATCAAAAAGGTTTTCATTTCTGACCACATACTAAAGCATAAAAGGCAAAAATAAAAAAATTGATTTTTTAATTTTTCCATAAGAGGTACTACCACAATTTTAGTGTCGTATTTCTTCTCTCACCGAGCTCTTTCCAAAAATCTAAGTCGTAACGAGATTGGACTTAAAGGGAGAACCATTTGGGGGTCATTCTACGAAGAAAATTTTTTTTCGATATGACCTATATAAGGGTAAAATCATGCGAGGAATCGATTGCGCGCACTCCCGAAAACGCTTCCTTGACTCTGATTCAGGGAATGGAGTGGGTGTATTGAAGCGAAAATCAAACATTTTCGGATTTTTATGAGAAAATCGTCGATTC
>JAQGBS010001640.1:0-15105 GCA_034698545.1 Acrobeloides obliquus
GAAAGCTCCTTTTCCAATGGGTCGGCGTGGAAAGGTTCATTCGAAAGAATGGCCGCATCCATTGGCGAAAGTGGTTGTTCGTCTTCTTCAACATTTCGCGCATGTACAGATTTGAAATCCATATTTGGTTTAGATGAAGTGGTACACACACTTTTGAACAAGTTCACCAGCTCCTTTTTGGCCTTTTCAGAAAGGCGTGCAAAGATGGACTGTTTTTCTTTTCGGATATTTTGAATCCGTGCATAGGCATCTTTTGCTTCTTGTGACAAATTAGCTACCTAAAAAAAGAATACCAAAATCCAGTTTAACAATTAACGGTACTACTAAGGATTAGTGAGCCCATTTAAAGGGCACCAGTCCAGTGGGAAAAAAGTTGCCTTGTTGATATTCGGAAAGTTCATAAAAAGTGGAGCATTTTTTGTTTTCACGGCATGTTCTGAATCGTTGTAGTTTTCGAGGAAATTGCGTTTGAAATTTTGAATACATGTTTTCGTTGTAATACACAAACTTTTTTGAACTTTTAAATCGATTTTTAAAATTTTTCAAAAATGAACACTGTAGCAATTTTTTATAGCTAAATGAGATGAATCAAATGACACCAAAATTATCCAATTTGGACAATGTTTTGGGTTATTGAAACGAAAAACATGAATCAGAATTTTCGTTTCAATAACCCAAAACAATTTTCAAATTCGATAATTTTGGCGTCATTTTGTTCGTCTCATTTAGCTATAAAAACTGCAACAAAGTTCACTTTGTGAAAATTTAACAAATTGATGCAAAAATCGATTTTTCCGCAGAAAATTCAAAAAAGTTTGTGTATTACAACGAAAAGCATGAACAATTTCAAACGCAATTATCTCGAAAACTACAACGATTCAAAATATGCCGTAAAAACAAAAAATGCTTCATTTTTCATGAAATTTCGGAATACCAACAAAAATTGGCAACTTTTTTCCCACTGAACTGACCACTTTATGTAAGCTCGCTAATCCTGTAGTACGAAATTAACCTTTTCTTGAAATTTTCTATCTCGTTCTATAAAGGCATGTAAATATTCTTCAAGCTACAAAATAGTGGACTTTATGTTTTTTTTCTAAAGTTTTTTCTTACATTTTCCATAGCAGCAATTGACAATCTTGATGCGGCCCAATTTTTTAACAATTGAGCCTTTTCTGTAGCGTTCAATGAAATGTTTTTCAAAATTTCTCCGAATTCAGCCTTCTCTTCAGGCAAAAGCTCTGAAAAGAAGTTAGCTCGAAATCGGTCCTTTTCTTCGCCAAATTCGGCCATTTTTAGCTTCAGACTTACTGGTAAGGTATCTATTAGTTGATGGGTTTCTATCAATTGTCTGAAAAAATAGTTCAAAAATAGCTTCAGGGTGTATCGAAAAAACCGGATTTGGGCGATTTTTTCATGTTTTTTCGACCCGAATTTTTTTTCAAAATGACACTATTAGGGTCATTTTATGTGGAGAATCGATTGCGCGTATTTCCAACGCTTTCTTGACCCTGAATCAGGGATCAGAGTGTGTGTATTGAAGCGAAAATCAAAAATTTTAAGATTTTCTGAGGGTAAATTTATGCGGGAAATCGATTGCGCGCATTCCCGAAGCTTGAAAACGCTTCCCTGATCCTGAATCAAAGAAAAATTGATGTATCATAGCAAAAATTGGTCATCGCTTCAATACACACGTCCCGATTCCCTGATTCAAGGAAACGTTTTCAAGCTTCGGAAATGCACACAATCGATTCCCTGCATAAATTTACCCCCCAGAAAATCTAAAAATTTTCGATTTTCGCTTCAATACATACTCCAATTCCCTGATTCAGGGTCAGGGAAGCGTTGGAAATACGCGCTAAAAACTAATTTTTGACGAATTTTTCGATTCCCCACCTATAATTAGCCCTAATAGGGTCATTAAAAAAAATTTTCGGGTCGAAAAAACATGAAACCCCCCCCCAAATTCCATTTTGTATACACCCCTGTATCTATAACAAGAATGTGTTACTGTGTGCAATCACTATTTGGCGATGGAACACCACTCCAAATCTTGCGCAATTGTCTGCGGAAATGCACAGGAAGGATTTTGATAAAGCTTGGAACTCGACATGGTACAGTCTAAACAACAAAATTTTAGCCGAATGCTCCTAAATCTAACTATTTCATCTGGGAAATCTGTGTAAACTCTAGGTAGATTGGTTGTCGATGTTGGCGGCGTCGTCGATGAATTCAATAATTGCCCCCGTAAGATGCCACAAGAAAATCCGAACAGAACATAGAATCTCAACAATATACTAGCATAAAACCTCATGACTAAAATTGCGAATAGAAAACACACCAACGTTTTCAACCAGTAGAAAACGAGACTATATTCTTTGTCATGTCCATTTTTAGGTATGCTTATGAATGCGTGACCTGGACTCCAATCGGCGAATAATGTACACAAAATTATGATGTCCAAGCCGATAATAGCGCTTGTATGCTTTTGTTCGATCGGCACGAAAAATATTTGTTTTCGAAATTTACATATTGTCAATTGGAAACGCTTTCATAACATATTTTTTACAGCTCTCATTTTTGGGAATTTTGAAGTTCGGATTAACACGCCAAAGTATTCACCAGAAAATGGGCATCAGTTGGAGGTCTCGGTAGCGCAATGGTAGTGCAGTTGGACGGTAGCCAGGAGCCTGGTTCGAGTCCCGGTCGGGTCCGAAAATTTTTGCCCAATTTTAAATTCCCATATTTTTTACACTTACAACTAGGCTAGTAAAACGGCCGGCCCATGGCCCTCCGAGCCGATCATTATTTTGCTCGGGCTGAGGCCAGGGGTGTAGCCAGAAAAAATTTCGGAGGGGGCTGAAGTGTAAAAAATGCTTACTAAAAAGCAGAAAACCAGCGCAGAATTCCAGACGGCTAGCGCCCGGGTACGATTTCTGGCGTCCGGAAATCGTCGTGAAATGCGTTCCACGACGCTAGCGCGCACTCTAATCAAACGGAGTTCCAATTCCAATCAAATCACGACCCGAAAGCGCTACAGGCCAAGTAATCGATTGAATGACTGTTGACTTCTTGTAATACAGTGAAGAAGATTCTCCACGACTTCTAAAAACCATACTACTACAGGGTATTCTAAAAAAACCCGCTATTTAGTCATTTTTTGGCGAAAATTTTTCTTTCAAAATGACTCATTAGGGATATTTTATGCGAGAAATCGATTGCACGCATCGAAAAAATTTGAAAACACCTCTCAGACCATGAAATTTCCAATTTTCAAATGGGAATTCCTACCGAAAATAACTGAAAAAATACGAAAATCTTATATTTCATGGTCTGGGAGGCGTTTTCAAGGTTTTTCGATCGAATTTTTTTCTCAAAAATCGAGTTTTACTCAAAATCGAATTTTGTTCAAAAATCTATATTTTTGATCAAAATCGAATTTTGGTTGAAAAATTGAATTTTTTTGTGCTTAAAATCAAGTTTTGTTCAAAAATCTATTTTTTTTCCTCAAAAATCGAATTTTGCTCTAAAATCGAAATTTTTGCTCCTTAGTAGTACCAAGTGTCGAATATGTGGTACGTATAAAGTGGCTCAAACGCCACCTTGAACCGAGGGTTCGATCCCCACCTCGTCAAAATTTAAATTTTATCGAATAAAAAATCGGCTTCAACCATTTTCGAGTTCTACTTTCCAGTTCGAAAATTTCCAATTTCATGTCAACCGAAAAATCAACTAATATCGTTTGTAATAGTAGATTCACATAACTGGTGTTTAATGTTTAAAAAGTAAAAAAATTACACAATTTTTCACGTTAATCAACTGTGTTCTGTAGGTATACGTTTATTTTGGGGAATTTTTTTTGTTCAATAACCACATGCGTTTTGGTGTATAAGAACAAGATCAACTGTATTAGGCAAAAAGGGCAAGCTGTTTTCTTTGATATTATACTACACTATACTACACTTATTGTAGTCGTTATATAAATTTGTACAAAGGTATGAAAACAAGGGAAATTGATTATTTTCAATTTCGGTTTCTTGTTGCACACATCACACACGATAAAGGGGTAGAGGTTATCGACATAACACCGAAGTGTGTTACGTTTTTTTATTAGTAAAATTTTTGTTATCTGTTTATATTAAAACAGATGTATGTTACTGTTTCAACTCACAAGTTCAAAATAATTCCCCGACCTCGGTAAGAAGCGAGTCCGTCCGATCTGGCAAGTTAAGCAACGTTGAGACCGTCAGGTTCGATTACTCTCGATCTGTAAAACTTAATATTGCCTGTCGTCTTATCGGGGTCCGGGAATTAGTGATGGACTTGTGAGTTGAAACAGACTATAACTATCTGTGGATTGACATAACATCGGCTATAACTCTTTTCATGACCATAAAAAAGTGTCGCCCATGTAGCGCAGGAGCAAGTGGCGCGCAATAGCCATCTTGAATTGGGAGGGTTCGATCTCCACAGGGTCAAAATTTTAATTTTAGCGAATCAGAGAAAGTTGGAAAAGCAAACCCCCACTAAAATTACATGAAAAAATTTTGGGCATACACAATAATGGGATGATGAAGGGAACAAACAAACAAGCACAATTGTCATCACATTCATGTGTTCAAATCGTTCCATCTCGTTCTTGTTATGCCAAATTTTACCTATAATTATTTTTCGATTTTGACCACTGTGGGTTTCTCTACTGATAGTGGCAACTATAAGAATTAATACTACCAGTAGAGGGTCCTCCACAGAGGTCAAAATCGAAAAATAGTGACAGAAAAATTTTGTCATGTATTTTTATGGGGGGTTTGCTTTTACAACTTTTTCTGATTCGCTCAAATTAAAATTTCCACCCTGTGGGGATCGAACCCTCCCAATGCAAGATGGATATTGCTCCACCTGCTCCTGCGGTATGTAGGCGACACCTTTTTCTGGTTAGCCTTGAAAAGTTATACGTATGTCTAAATTTTACTCGAATGCGGTATTGTGAAAGTGTTTCGAATTCAGGGGTGTCAGATTTTGAAATTCGCATAATTAATTGAGCTCAAGTTGGATCGTAAAAGTAACGAATTCTCGACAAAGTTTCTTCAAAATCCCCTGCTGAAAGTTTTTCAGCAGGGGGTTTGTGAAGAAACTTGTTGAAAATTCATCCTTTTATGGTCCAACTTGAGCTCAATTATGCGAATTTCAAAATCTAGCACCCCTATTCGACCCACTTTTTGCCCACATATTGAGATGAAACAATTTTTTCAAGTTTAGGTCCTGAATAGATTCAAAGTTACAAAATGGACGGTGCATCAGTTTTAGCACAATCACTTAAACAACAAGTAAGAATTATTGGGCTGTTCGAAAAATAACCAGCTTTTGCAGATTCCATAGGCGCTTTATACAAATGACTCCATAGGGAAGGGGGTTCTAGAAGAAATCGATTGCCGAACCGTGAAAACGCTTCCCTGATTCAGGGAAGGAGTGAGTGTATCGAAGAGAAAATCTCATTAGAAGCGTTTTCACACGTCTGGAATGCGCCCAATCGATTTCTCGCATAAAGTTTCTCTAGAAAAATGATTTTTATAACAAAGTCCAATATAGCTTCGATGTTCCTGAATCAGGAAGAGATTTTCGAAGCGAAAAAACGCTTCCCTGATTCAAGAAAGGTACTGTATATTGAAGCGAAAAGTCGCAAAATGCGATTTTTGCCTAAAAAATCTAAAAATGTGCGGGGAACAGGGTGCGAAAAAAGGGGTGGTATCACCCCATCCGGGGTAGTGGGTGTACCCACTCTTTTGTCCCTTGGCGAGGAACCCGAATTTGACATTTATAAAATTTCTCGTATTTACGAAAAGCTGTATATCGACGCGAAAATTCTTGAAAATCATTTGTTAATTGGATTAAATCATTGATTAACTATAATATTGCAAAAAGTTTGAGCTTTACAATTTGTGCATTATTAAATACGATGAGCCTTTCGATTTTTTCTTCAATACATAATACGTCTTCCCTGAATCAGGGAAGCGTTATTTCGCTTCGAAAATGTCAAATTTGGATTCCCCGCATGTTTTTACCCCTAGAGGGTTCATTTGCAGAAAAATTTTCACGTGGGTAGCCCTCTATTGTTTAGTAGCTCCAAGAGTTGAAACATCATTTTTAGGGCGTCGAATACATGTTTGGTATTGTTGGAATACCGGTGATTGAAGTTGGCATGGCGGCACAAGCTGTTGGCATTAAGTACATTGGGTGTAGGAACGAACAAGCGGTTTGTGTTATATCAATAGTATATGAGACCAATTTTTAGGCCTGCTACGCCGCCCAAGCTATCGGATACCTCACTTCGAAGTATGTTGAAAATTTTGATAATCCAATTATGTGAAATATTTTTTAGGCCGGCAGTTTGCCTTGTAGTCTCGGGTCCTGGTCTTCTTCATACTTTAGGAGGACTTGCAAATGCTACAGTTAACGGGTAAAAAAATTTTTGCATTTTCATTCGTAAAATTTACATTTTCAGCTGGCCTGTAATTTGTATTGGTGGATCAAGTGACACCGATCAAGAAACTCGTGGTGCTTTTCAAGAGTGGCCACAAGTCGAATCAGCTAGGCTATATTGTAAGCATGTCTCGCGAGCGCCAACAATTGCAGCAATCCCAAGTCATGTGGAAAAGGTAAAAATAATCAGCAATTCGTAAATTGCGTAAAAATCACTAAAACAAAAAAACAACGTGTTCTTACAAAACTTTAAATGGACTAGTACGAGCGGAAAAAGTTGTTGTCCATTTTGTTGAGATTCGGAAAGTTCATGAAAAATGGAGCATTTTTTGTTTTTACGACATGTTCTGAATCGGTATAGTTTTCGAGAAAATCGTGTGTGAAGTTGGCGAAATTTGAAAAATCTGTGTATTACAACGAAAACATGTACCTGAATGCTTCTACAATAATTTTTAACTTGCATCAATTAAAAGTTGAGTATTGAAGCGAATATTCAACATTAGATGATTAATCACTTCAATATCCAACTTTTAATTGATGCAAGTTAAAAATTATTGTAGAAACATTCAAGTACATGTTTTCGTTGTAATACACAGATTTTTCAAATTTCACCAACTTCACACTCGATTTTCTCGGCAACGATAGCGATTCAAAGGTTGCCGTAAAAACAAAAAATGCTCCATTTTTTATCAACTTTCCGAAAACACAATTTTGATAGATTTAGTAACGAATTTTCACTGCGTTTATGTTTTCGTTGTAATACACAAAATTTCAAAAATCACCGACTTCAAATGCGATTTTCTCGACAACGATAACGATTCAGAACATGTCGTAAAAACAAAAAATGCTCCATTTTTCATCAACTTTCCGAATATCAACAAAACAACTTTTTTCTTTTTTTCCGCTCAGACTGGTCCTTTTATTATTAATACTTATAGGCCGTCAGAACTAGCCTTTATGGCCGACCAGGTGCTGTTTATATTGATATTCCGGGTAATTTAGTACTAAGTACATGCCCAAAGAAAGAAATTCAGTAAGTTTGATGTACAAATCTTTTGAAAATCATTGTATATAGATTGGTTCCATCTGTTCCGCTGTATTCTCCACCCTCTGTTCCACCAGAGGCAGTTCTACAACAAGCAATCGCACGATTAAGAGAAGCTAAAAAACCTCTTGTGATTATAGGCAAAGGTAATCAACACTCGGAGCAAGTTCCCCTGGTTGCCGCCACTTAACGTTGACTAAACTCGGCAAAAAATTGTTTTATTTTCTTCCGGAAATAACCCATTTAGGGGTAATTTTATGCGAAAAATCGATTGTACGCACTCCCGCAACCTGAAAACCACAGAAAAATTGTAAAAATTCGATTTTTTCGAGAAATAAACAAATATCCCCACGCATCCCTGCGTGGTCGTGTTGGCGGGAAAATATGATTAGTTTAAATCGTAGTTGTAACTAATCATATTTTCCCGCCAATACGACCACGCAGGGATGCATTGCAAAACTATATAAGTCGACGATAACTCGATGGTTTTACAGTCAACTCTCGATTTAGTGACACCCCAAGGAAGGGTCGCTAAATCGAATTAGAGGAAGGTCACTGAATCGAGTTTGACTGTATTTATACTTTTGCAACGCATCCCTGCGTGGTCGTGTTGGCGGGAAAGATTCTCGGGAAGGGTCGCTAGATCGAATTAGAGGAAGGTCACTGAATCGAGTTTGACTGTATTTATACTTTTGCAACGCATCCCTGCGTGGTTGTGTTGGCGGAAAAATTCTCGGGAGGATCGCTGAATCGAATTAGAGGAAGGAGTCACTAAATCGAGAGCTGACTGTATTTTCGAAAAATTTTAGGAAGTGTTTGGAGTGAACGTGGGCCAGCTCAACTCCGTGCTTTTATCACAGCCACCGGGCTTCCATTTCTCCCAACACCGGGTGGCAAAGGTGCAGTACCAGACACACATCCACTCTGCATTGCTCCAGCTAGATCATTGTAAGCTAGTTAAAAAATGAGTATTCCAAATTAAGTGAAAACTTGTTTAGCGCTCTTCGAGAGGCGGATGTAATTCTTCTAGTCGGTGCTAGACTGAATTGGATTCTTCACTTCGGTCAACCACCTCGTTTCAAGCCAGATGTCAAAATTCTTCAAATTGATGTTTGTGCTGAGGAATTCCACCAAAATGTTCCAACATCTGTACCATTACTAGGCGACATTGGAGAAACTGTTGAAGCTGTACGCATTTTTAATGCCTGTTTCAACGAAGGAGAAAAAAGCATCCACGTGGCCAAATGGCTAGAACGCTGGACATGATTATTATTGGTTTTTATAGGCGCTGGTTCGAATCCTACCAGAGGCGAAATCTTTTTTTAGCGAATCATAAAAAGTGGTTAAAGCAAACCCCCTTTAAAAAAGTATGAAAAATTTTTGCCTTTTTGTGAAAAAAATTTTCTACGCCCTATTTCGCTGGTTTTCAATCCAATGGTGAATGAACCAGCGAAAAAAATTTTTCATGAATTTTTAAGGGGGGTTGCTTTAACCACTTTTTTGATTCACTAAAAAATATTTCGCCCCTGGTGGGACTCGAACCAGCGTCTATAAGAGTCGATAATAATCATGTCCAACGTTCTAGCCATTTGGCTACGTGGGCAGTTTTCGCTTTCGTTGAAACAGACTATAGTGCATAAAATTTTAGCTCCGAGGTCAGCTAAAAGGATGGCATTACGAGAAGAATTCCGAGTGGCTTCAAGCTCTTCAACAAAATGCGAAAAAGAATCGCGAAACGGTTGAAAACTTCGCCAACAATGGTTCTCTTCCATTAAACTATTATGCTGCTTATAAACCGGTAAAGGAGGCAATTTCCTCAAATGTGTTTTTACACTCGGGGTTTCTAGATTCGCGAATTTCTCGAAAAGAATGACGTGCTTGTAGTCAACGAAGGGGCGAATACCATGGATATTGGGAGAACGATGATGCCAAATGTTGAACCAAGACGACGTCTCGACGCAGGGGTAAATCAGCATAAATTTAGACAAAAAATTTTTACTTTTTATTTTAGACATTTGGCACTATGGGGGTCGGTTTGGGATATGCTATGTAAGTGCCTATTTTTAGTGGTTGCATTTTTATTTTTAACTGAACTTTTTGTTTTTGAAATTTGATCGAATCGCGGACCTTATAGTCCGTTTCAGCTCCAACTATAAAAAAAACTGAGCCCAAAATTCAAAATCCGAAGTCGGTATTTCGTCCGATCTGGCAAGTTAAGCAACGTTGGGTCCAACTTTTTTATAGTTGGAGCTGAAACGGACTATACTGGGTGCGAAAAAGTAGGTGGTATCACCCACCCTCGGTACCACCCAGGGTCCGAAAAAGTGGATGTTAGCACCCATGGGTGCTAGCTACTCACCACCCAAAGCACCCATTGGTGGATGCTAGCACCCAGCACCCTCATTTATTTATTTTTAGCTCAAAATAGGTCGCGCGAAAATTCAATTTTTGCGCGATTCGATAAAGTTACACACCAAAAACAAAGTTGAAATTT
The DNA here is from genome assembly GCA_034698545.1 of Acrobeloides obliquus. Taxonomy (NCBI): domain Eukaryota; kingdom Metazoa; phylum Nematoda; class Chromadorea; order Rhabditida; family Cephalobidae; genus Acrobeloides; species Acrobeloides obliquus. The sequence continues at coordinate 10,020 of JAQGBS010001640.1, forward strand.
CAGGGCGGCTGCATTCTATTGTAGAGATTATGCAAGACATACTAAAGTTTTGGCTGTACTTGGCGATAGTGCTTTTGGGTTTTCGGCTATGGAACTTGAGACTATTACGCGGTACATTTCTTTATATTATGTATACAGTCAACTCTTGATTTAGTGACACCCTAGGGAGGGTGTCACTAAATCGAGTTTGACTGATTTATACTTTTGCAACGCATCCCTGCGTGGTCGCGTTGACGGGAAAATTCTTTGCTCCTATCTATTTATACTTTTGCAACAAATCCCCGCGTGTTCGTGTTGGTGGGAAAATTCTCGAAAGGGGTCACTAAATCGAAGTATAAATAGACGTAAAAAATTTTCCCGACCACGCAGGGATGCGTTGCAAAAGTATAAATACAATCAAACTCGATTTAGTAACACCTTCCCTAGGGTGTCACTATAAGTCATCTCTTCCATTCAACAAATTACTTTTTATAGTTTCCCAAAGATCTGAAAATAGATTTTAGATACAAGTTGCCAGTCGTGGTTGTTATTATCAACAATAGTGGGATTTATCGTGGCTTGACAAAAGAGGAATGGGAGTGCTTCGAGGGCGATCCGGCACTCAAGTAATTTTGGATTTTTTAGCATTTATTTATAGCACAAAAATTTAGCATTCCGGTGTCGTCTCTTTCTCCAGAATGCCACTATGAAAAAATGTGTGAAGCTTTTGGCGGTCAAGGTTTTGTGTGCCGCACTCAACCGGAGATCAAAACTGCCCTGACCAAGGCTTTTGAAAAGACTGATGGCCCGACGGTGATCAACGTCCTCATTGCAACGGATTCGGAGAGAAAACAACAAGTATGTTTTCTGTGCGGGGTTTTTTACTCTTTTAACAAGGGAACGTCACAGTGATGGCCAATTCAGGACTAAGAGTCAACCTATGGCAACATAGAGAGCCTCTAAGTTTGAGCTCACAGTTTTCGTCCCTGAGAACCAGATTCGATTCTGAGCATAAGAGTCAACTCCATAGCCACAAGGCCACCCTGGATCATAGAGACAACCGAGAGCCCCAGGGCCAACCTCGAGCTCCAGAATCGACCCACAGGGGTCAATAAAATTATCGAACTCCAAACTCCAGGGCTCTATCCAACCTAGCGCCACGGAGATAGAGCCTCAGATCTAATTCTGACAAGGGAACATCCCAGTGATGGCAATCTCCTTTTATAATGACCTTTTTAGGAGCATGGTTGGTTAACACGTAAATCGAATATCTGAAATCAATAAAAGAACTTGAAATAAATTAGCTATATCCATAAATCATTATTTATTTAGAAATTTGAATAAATAGCTTTCATTTGCACAAATTATTTCAGTTTATATTAACAAACAGGAAAACATGGCACCTGGACAGGACAGAAAAAACAGAGGGATTTTTTAAATATTTTCGACCAAAGTTTAGGAAGTGGATCGAAGGAAGTTGAAGTGATTGAAGAAGAAAGGGCTTCTGTCTAGCTACCTTGAATTAAGTGTTAGTTTGGCTAAAGCATTATTCGATGGTAATAGTTAGTAGGTTATCTTGAAAAAAGTTACACTAGTCAGTCACTGAAATTTCTTTAGTCAACTTTAGTCAGGGGTGTCACTATATGGAGAGTTGACTGTAGAAAAAAATTTATCGTTGAAAGTCCTTAGGAGCTGTCCTTAAATTACGTTTGAAAAAAGTTGGATTTTGGACCCCCCCCCCCGTTAGTTTTTTTACTTAGAAAAATCTTAAACTTTTAATGGAGAGTTAGATTTTCAGAGACCCCCTCTTGGCAAACGTAGTTAAGGACAGCCCTTAGGCCCCTCCTATACTTCACTCGCAGGGCTTGCGAGTGACACGCGAATAGACCTTTTCAGGGCTAAAATTTACTCGCATGATGGTTTTTCGAAGTCTCCACTATATGAAGCCTTCGAAAAACCATCTGGGAGTAAATTTTAGCCTTGAAAGGGTCTACTCGCGTATCACTCGCAAGCCCTGCGAGTGAAGTGTAGGAGGAAGCTAGTAGTAATTTGTCGAAATTATATATTGTAATATATAAAAACAAATACATATGAACAAATTAGTTTAAGTAAAGATTAAAGCTTCATCTTCGAGGATTTCTTCGCATTCTTCGCTAATTTGAGTGATCAGTTTAGGTTGAGAAGCTTGCTCTTCCACTCGAGGTTCACGGGCTTTAGACCTGAACTAAAATAAGTTTCTAGTAACATAAAGAATTGTAACTTATATAATTCCAAAAAAAGCTACACTTACCTCCTCTTCCTCATGCTGCCTCAAAGCATTGTCACGGTTCCTAGCCATAATACCATACGCTTCCATGATTTAGATTAGCTGAAAAATAGTTCTAAAACCAAAAAACTAGACAAGTCTAGAATTAAAAAAAAGAAAGAAACAAAATCAGCACGAGTAATATTGACGAAAACAATGGCTAATAATAGAGCAACTCGACTAAAAATAAGAAAAAATAAGCTCATTCGATGTAAACAACTTTCGAAGAGAATAAGAATCACGTGGGAGTTGCATAAAATTTTTGCAGCAAATCAATATTTTTGACTCGGATGTGAAAAAATTTTTATTTGAATCGTTTTTTCAGTTTGATGTATTTTTAAGATTTTCACTAAATCCTGAAACGCTATGTGTGTCTGTTTGTGCTATCTCCGTCACCTTAAGTTCAATTCCATCGCGGCCTATACCAATCAATAGGGCTCGGCGAGAGAAGAAAAATGAGACCAAAATCATGGGGGTACTCTTCAAGAAAATTTTTGGCAGTATCACTTTTCGTACAATTTTTTTCGACGGTACTTTTCGTACAATTATTTTTCGTACGGACTTTTCGTACAGGTACTTTTCGTACGAACTTTTCATACAAATACAAGGGGGGGGAGGCAAAATTACTCGCCAAGAGGGCGAAAAGTCTTCGCCTAAGGAGGAATTTATGCGAGGATATACCGCCCCTTACGCGAGGACTTTTGCCCCCTCCCCCTTGTATTTGTATGAAAAGTACCTGTACGAAAAGTCCGTACGAAAAGTACCGTACGAAAACAATTATACGAAAAGTGATACTGCCAAAAATTTTTAGCCCCCATGTTTTACATAAGTCTTATATTTGAAATTTAATGATGTCTATTAAGAAGCTCTCATGGCCGAGTGTCGGAGGCTATCGGCTTGTAGAAATTGCTCTCAAGTTCGATTCCCAGCAGAAGGGCGGATGACTTACAATTAGTGCTCGGATCGGAAAATTTCCTCTCTCCTCCGAGCGCTATAGCGCTCGGTCTCCCCAGTTTATTTGCATGATTCTCAAGAAATTTATTATTTGATCAGTTGAACTTTCGTCGTTTTTTTGTAACGTTTTATCATCTTTATTCTATCTGTTTCTCATCATGACGACTTAATTTATTGTTCTACATGCCTTTTTGCTTATGCTTATTCATTTACTGGTCACAAACATATACCCAGGAAAGGACCATCAGAGGAACAAAATGACAAATCTTCTAGCGAAAATTTCATTGGCTAGACGATAGTTGAACTCTTTGTAGTACGTATGTTGCTCAGTGTGTAAATAAAACCGGGAAATTTTCTTTGAGTCAGTACACAATTTGTTTTGCTCCGTGTTATCAAATTATGATGGCTGCACAAAATAATATTAGTAAGTTTTGTTTTCAAATGATAAGTTGATGGCTGTGCGAACTAGGGGTTGAAAAGGGGCTGGTCTCAGTCCGGGGCCGTTGGGGTTATTTCAATAAGTTTTTACTCTTTGATAAGTTCCAGTGCCAAAATACGACCACGCAGGGATGCATTATCCAATTCGATTTCGATTTGATTCCCCCTTTCGATCTTAATCCGAATTTTTAGGAGTCCTCGTTACCGGTGCATCAGGTTATCTGGCTACCCACTGTGTCCAACAACTTTTATCCGGCGGATATGCCGTCCGAGGCACTGTTAGAAGCCTTAAAAATCCCGACAAAATTCAACCACTCAGAAGCCTCAACTTTGCAAAAGATAGACTCGAATTGGTCGAAGCTGATCTAGAAAAAGCTGATACTTGGCCAAGGTAAGCACGAGATAAAACACTGTTCATTTCACGTCCTTTTTAGAGTAGTGGAATCGTGTGATTATGTTCTTCATGTTGCTAGTCCTTTTCCACAGGTTGGTGATGAGAATACCATTAGAACAGCTCTAGATGGGACTTTAAACGTCCTAAAAGCTTGTGCGAAGTGTCATAGTGTTAAGAAGGTGGTGTTAACTAGTTCTATTGCTGCTATTATGTGTAAGTTTGTACTACCAAGGTTAGCCTAGATTTGGAAAATTCTCGAAAATTCTGAAAAAACGACACCAAGGAATATTTTTGAACACTTGATCAAGCCCTTGGCAACGTTAAAAAACACTGCTTTTTAGACGGTAACGACAACAATGGCAAAACGGTGACAGAAAAAGATTGGTCAAATATCGATGGCAAAAATATTAATACTTATCAAAAAAGCAAGACTATTGCTGAAACAGCTGCATGGGATTTTGTGAAAACTATTCCTGACGGAGATAATAAGTTCAAATTAACCTGCCTGAACCCTGGATTTATTGTCGGACCATCTCTGACTGAAGTCGAAGGAACTAGCGTCACGGTCAGTCATGTTCTAGTTTCTAGACACGTCTAATCTTTATCATTTAGATCATCAAACGCATCATGAATCGCGAAATGCCTGGCTTACCTATGCTCAGCCTCCATATGGTTGATGTCCGAGACTGTGCCAAAGCTCATATCTTAGCTATGGAAAACCCGAAATCTGACGGTGAACGTATACTCCTTTGCTCTAACAAAGACTATTGGATTGCCGATGTAGCGGGATTCTTAGAAAAAGAGTTTAAACCCCAAGGTTCGACTTTTCTTTCAGTAGCGGACAAAAAACTTGCACCAAAATCCTTTGAAATTTCATTGACTTTTGATGCAAGTTTTTTGTCCGCTATTGTATACTAGAACATGACTGACCGTTTTTTTAAGGTTACTGCATACCTACAAGAAAACTCCCTTACTTCATGGTATGGTTTGCGTCTTTTTTTGATAGCTCGGTCAAA
>JAQGBS010001641.1:0-15104 GCA_034698545.1 Acrobeloides obliquus
AACAATATTGTGCCTGGAACAGATCATCATGGTCAAGTAGCCGATGGAGAGGGTCTGAAAGGTTCATGTGAATTTTTGTAAAACTCTTAAAATTCGCATAACTTTTTATGTTGTCGGACAGTTGGTCGACCGGACAGGGGTCTTAGGCTTTGGCCCGAGTCGACCAACTGTCCGGCATTCAACTTTTTAAAATTTAAATATTTTTTTCAGATCAAAAAACGGACTTTAAATTCGTGTTTTTCGGTCCCCAAAAACGGGGGTATGATATGTTTTAAAATATTTTTGAACAACTTTTTTACTACGGTCACTTTTGATTGATTTTTTTCGAAGTTTCGAGATATCGTCTTTTAATTTGTTGTTTTCTTACCAAAATAGCAGTGCAGATCAAATTTGATGGAAAGCTTCGTCGCACTCCTTCACAGCACACCAACACAATATATACAACAAAGAAAGTTATGCTAAAAAATTTTGTTTTCAATTTTTATGCCAATTTTTGAAAAAAAATTTATACTTACTAACTAACCCCATAAAGCCAACCATTGTGCTTAACATAAGTCATAATATCCTTATGTAGAAATGGTAACACACTCATGATCGCCACGACGGTTAACTAAAAAAAATTAATTTTCTAATTCAAAAAATCTTAAAATTTTTACCATGATTGTGACCAGCATGAAAACTTTTCGAATAAATCCAGCTCGAATCGAGGCGTTCGTAAAATTGACACTTTCTTTTGGCATTCCACCTTCAGCATAGCCGGGATCAGCGTGGTACGACGCCATGTTGGGATCTAAAATTTCTTTAAAGAAAGAAAAAATTAAAAATTTCCAACAAAAATCTATTAGATAGATTCAAAGCTTAAGCTTAGGTCTTAGGCTTAAACCTAGGCTTAATAGGTTTCTCGGGTTCAGGCTTAGGAAACGAGAAAAACGCTTTTGTAAATCGTTAAAAATGCTATATGTATTATGACTGTTATCTCCCACTTTCTGAAACGTTTATTGAGGCGAAAGGGGCTATCTATACTTCAGTCGTGAGCTCTGCGATTTACTCCTTCCGGCATAAGAAAGTTGTCGCAAGCTAGAAAAATTAGTAGAATCCACCTAAAGACCTCTAAAAAATTGGCTTTCGACAACTTTTGACTCCGATAAGGGATCAATCGCGGGCCGTCACTCGCATCGTGAAGTATAGTGAGGCCAAAAAAAGATAATTTTGAATGAATCATGCGAAAATCTTGTTTTTTCAGTGCTTTATAATTGTTAAGTTTTGGTTTATAAAAAATTATCAAATTTTCAATGAAACGTAGTAAGTGTTACCGTATTTTGGGCCTATCCTATATTTTTTCAACAAATAACATTATCTATCCTCAAAAATGGTCATTCTAGCTAGAGATTTATCAAGCACAGATCTCTTTATATCAAATAATGATGATGACTCATCCTTTCATTGTTTTGAAAGAAAACCGCCATCAAAATGCAACAGAAAAGGCCCATGACTAGGGGTGCACAGTTAAATGACTGACTGCGAAATCGACCCAATGCTGTTAATTAAATCATCAGAGTAGTTTTTGTACAAGGACGATTATTTTATGACTTCGAATTTGCCCAACTCTTACTCGTCGAGTAATAGATTACAAACAAAACTAGTCTAACGTAAAAAACAATTATCTAAGCGGGAAAAATTGTAAAGTTCGGAAAGAAACCTTTTATGAGATGATAAAATCAAACTGGGAAAAATGCAGTGTGAAACAAAATCAATAATCATGAATGTTTTTGGATGAAAATTTTCGCTTCAACAAAACACACTAATGTATTTTGTTGCCAATCAAATTAAGTCATTTAGTTAAGAAAAATGATGAAATTTAACAAAGGCATACCATAATTTTTTATTGCAAGTTAAAATATGACTCATCCTTTCTTGAGCGTGACATACATACGTACCGAAACTCAGACCTCCTGGCTGCCGTCCAAGTGCACTGTCGTTTATTTTTGCATCTAGCCTTATGCGAATTTGTGAAATGACCACGCAGGGATGCCTAAAACGGTGATTTCAATGATTCAATGATTATCGTCTTTTTATCAGCCAAAATGGCGAGATTTTGTGTGCGTATATAATTTTCGATGGGGAACACGATTCCGTCGTTATTTTTGAGTTTTGACATATGAATATTTGTTGAATGATCATGTAGGGATGCCACAATTTATGATCTCTATTGAATCATTGAAATCATCGTTTTAGGCATCCCTGCGTGGTCATTTCACAAATTCGCATAAGGCAAAATGCAAAAATAACGACGGGGCGGCCATCCAATATAAATCTATTTATCGTTACCACCCAAAATGAAGAGTGTTCTTCTCGAAATCGCGTTTTTTGCCTTTTTATCGTCTATAATGGCTTAGTTTTTGTTGATTTCTTTGATGATTCCTCCAAACATTGCTGCATCTTTTTTGTGGTTTTTTGATGATAATTTTTTGCAAATGTTTATCAAATTTCTTCTTCAATCAAACATTGTTGAATATTTTTTGTGAATTAGGTTTCGTTTTGCCTCTTGCAGTATTCAGCAATCTGCCGAATGGCTGTTGCTCAAGAAACATTCCAACAATCCAACAAATGATACTTGATAAGGTTAGGGACCGGAAAATCGGCATTTTCATGCTATTGACGTAATAGATTGATATTGACAACTATTATTGATTAAATTTGTTTTTGACCTTCAATAGTATTGTGTCAAAACTATTGGCAACTATTTTAATAGTATTGTGTTAAAAGTAATTTAATAGTATTGTGCAAAAGTATTTTAATAGTATTGTGCAAAAGTATTGGGAACACATTTCTTCGGATTTTATTTTATATTAGTCCTAATTTTCCTATCTATACACACGGAAGGGAAAGTGTAGAAAAAATGGCAACAGAACGAATGAATGAAAGTTTTCGTTTTAATAACACGAAAAGTGAATAAAAGTTTTCGTTCAATAACACGAAAAAGTATTGTTGTGGAAAAAATTGATTTTCTCAACAAGGACATTTGAATAATTCTTTTTTTAAACATCATCTACGAATCGAGAGCTAAATTTTGTGCAAAAATTGAGCCGTCGAGCATGCATCATTTATTTTAAAAACATGTTTGAATTTTTGAACCATTCGAAATTTCAAAAGAGTGTGTAGCTAGAAATCTTTATTAGATTTTCATGGTCAACCCCTCAAACGTTTAAAAAAAAGAATTATTCAAATTGCTAATGTCCTTGCCAAGAAAATCAATTTTTTCCACAACAATAACTTTTTTACGAAAACGTTTATCCATTTGTTCTGTCGCCATTTTTTCCACATTTCCCCCTCCGTGATAAAAACAAAATAGAATGATAAGCTTTTCTAATTTGTTCTCCATCTATAAGAGTGCTCTTCACGTGCTTTTGTATGATAACAAGTCATTCTTTATCAAACACATTTACTTTGATTAGTTTCACATTGTAGTTAAAAATATATAAGCGGAGGAATTCGGCTAAAATGATAAGATTTCGGTTATTTCAATTTAATTCTTGGCGCTTTTTCCTACAAAATGGTGAAAAACTTTTGGTTCTTATCTATTTTCTTAGTGCTTTTCATTGTCAAAAATTCCTATTCTGGAAGCTTTCAAGTCGATTATCCTAACAAGCAGTTTCTTAAAGATGGGAAGCCATTTCGGTACATCTCTGGAGAGATCCATTATTTTCGCATCCATCCTGAACTCTGGCTTGATCGGCTACAAAGGGTTCGAGCGGCCGGATTCAATGCTATACAAGTCTATGTTCCATGGAACATGCACGAACCCTATCCTGGAGTGTAATTCTTAGAGATGTTACTTTGCCAGTTTTTAATAGCAAAAGTCACTTTTTTGAATTTTTTTTAGTCATTCAAAGTTAGATTTAAAAAAAATTGAAATTCGAGCAAAAATTTAAAATTTGATCAGCAATTGCAAAGATCTTAAAATTGGTCAAAATTAGAAAAAAAACGAAAATTTGTTTTTTGGCACAAATTTGGCCACTTTTCCAAAAACGGCATGTAACATCTTCGTTAATTTTTCTCCAATTTAAGTATCAATGAGAAAAATTTTTTAGCTATGACTTTTCCAATGGCTTAAACTTAACACGATTCTTCTCTATCGCTCAAACCCTTGGATTAAACGTTGTTCTTCGCGCAGGTCCTTATATAGATTCAGAGCGTGACAACGGCGGTCTTCCTTGGTGGCTACTAAACTATGAAAATATAGACCTAAGAACGTCTGATCCTAAGTAATCTTTAATCTCCATTACTAAGAAAGCATAATTGGATAATATTTTTTGTGCTCAAAATATCTTTTTGCACTAATGCGGTTTTTTGCGCTCAAAATATTTGCACTTAAAAATTACTTTTTTGCGCTAACATATTTGTATGCTTAAAAAATTATATCCCACTTCATTTACAAATATTATGATTTGTAAATGAAGTGGGAAAAACAGTACTCGAAATTAATGGATTTGATCTCTTTTTCCACCATTTAGTCGTCTTGCATTTTTTAAAGGTTTTAGATAATTTTATATTAAAGGGGGACTGAATATCGCGACAGGATCTTCTATAAAAAATTTTTTCATGATTTTTTAAGAAATGACCCTTATAGGGGTAATTTTATGTGAGCAATCGATTGGGCGCATTCCCGAACGTGAAAATGCTTCCTTGATCCTGATTCAGTGAAATATATGTGTGTATTGAAGCGAAAATTGAAAAATTTTGAAATTTCTCTCTCAAAATCATATTTCTCGGGGTAATTTCATGCGCAGAATCGATTGCGCTCATTCCCAAACCTTGAAAACGCTTCCTTGACCCTTATTCAGGGAAGGAATTGGTGTATTGAAGCGAAAATCAAACATTTTCGAATTTTTATGAGAAAAACATCAATTCTTAGATTTTTCTAGGCGAGAAATCGATTGCGCGCATTCCCGAAGCGTGAAAATGCTTACTTGATTCTGATTCAGGGAAAAAGATGTGTGTATTGAAGCGAAAGTCGAAAATTTTTGAAATTTTTCTCTTAAAAATCATATTTCTGGGGGTAATTTCATGCTGAGAATCGATTTTCAAAAACCCAATTTTTTCTCTGAATCAGATCCAGCATAATTTAGTTATTTGGCAGCTATCCAAAGATTTTATACCGTCTTTTTAAAAGCTTTGGAGCCGTCTCTATACAAGAATGGCGGCAATATTCTCATGATAGCAATAGAAAATGAGTATGGTGGAAATATGGTGCATAATCATGTATGTGATCACAACTACACTTATTTTTTGCGAGATCTGTTCTGGAGTGTTCTCGGAAATGATGTGGTTTTGTATACGAGTAAATTTATTGTTTTCGTTAAAATTCTGAAGGTGAATTTTTAGCTGACACCGCAGATAACCCAGCATCAATTCAATGTGGACATGTCAATGGGACATTTACCACTGTTGACTTTGCTACTAACAATTTAGATTACCAGACTATAGCCAACCACTTCAAGTTACAACAATCATTTAATCCGGATAACGGTGGTAAGTACAGTGATCTTGTCGAAAGCGAATCCCAAAAACTCCCCATAGGATCAACAATTGTAAAAACCAAAAATTGGAAAAATCGATAATTTAGTCAAAAATTTTTAAAAAACCGAAAATTTGATCAAAAACTAGAAATTCTAGGCCCCGGAGTTGATTCCGAGTACTATACTGGATGGACAGTCGACTGGGGTGGTTCATACTACAGTATATTTCATCCAACTCAAAGTATCATAAATGACCTTACGAATATGTATTCACTTAATGCATCGTGGAGTATTTACATGTTTCATGGCGGGACGAACTTTGGCTTCCAGAACGAGTGGAATGTAAGCTAACTTTCTTACAAAGAGAATTGCTACAGTAGCGGCCAAAAGTATTGCTCCAAAGGTCTAATTTGCGGAAAAACTATTTTTTTATCGATAAATTTTCTCTTTTGATAATAGTAACAAAATAGTTTTCCCGCAAATTAGATCTTTGGGGCAATACTATTAGTCGCTACTTTAGGTTATCACTTCATACGATTATGGTGCTTCAATATCCGAGAATGGTGATATCACCCCATTGTACGTTGCCATCCGAAACATGATTCAAAACTTTACCGATTGGGATACGCCACCACAAGCTATCCCTCAAAATAACACGTACGTTTTTTGGAATGACAAACCTCAGTGCATGTCTCTAGTTAGTTGAGTAGAGTTGGCCGAGAGCCTCGACAAGTACGGTAGAGAGACGAGAAAATTTTTGGGTGGGCCGAATCTTATTTTTCCAATTTGTGACCAAATTTTCGATTTTTCTAATATTTGACCCAATTTTTGGGTTTACCAGGAGGGCACTCCTTATATAAAGGCTTATAATCATCGGGTATCCTCCCCCTCTAGCCGACCCCTTTCTTATGATCCTGATCGACACAATATGACATTTTTCAGCAAAGTCAACTATGGAACTGTAGCTCTGCAACGTGTTGGAACTAACCTCATTTCAACATTAACTCAAATCCTAGAAAGTTGCACAACTTCTAATTATCCAATGACTTTTGAGCAGATCAATCATGGTTACGGTTTTGTTCTATACACGACAACGTTGCAAAAATCCGGAAAAACTTTGTCAGTTCCTGGCATTCGAGACTATGGCTATGTCTTTTTGAATAACGTGTATCAAGTATGTTGAGTCGCCGATTTCTAGATATTTTTTAGGGGATGATAAACCGCGAAGCTGTTTCAATACATTTGACAAATGCGAATTCGGGAGACGTGCTACGAATTTTGGTCGAAAACGGAGGAAGAATTGCTTGGTGGACTGTCAATGATCGCAAAGTAATCCTTATATATAGGGACCGTCATGCATTTTCAGAACTCGATAGTTTCATGGGAAAAACACCCCAAAAACGTTTTAGAATCGAAATCTGTGCTATTATAGAGAAAAAAATCGCATCAAAAACGGATTTTCCTATCAGAAAATAGTCTTAGAAAAAGAGGCTAAATATCCGGTCCTTTTTAAAGGAAAAATGTCCAAAAAGCGTTCTTTCGTTTTCTAACTCAAAAAAGTCATGAAAGAACGGATTAAAGCGGCCTGATTGGACATGCATATAAGTAATTTTATGCGAGGAATCAATTGCACACACCCCGAACCTTGAAATTGCTTCCTTGACCTTGATTCAGGGAAAGAATCGGTGTATCGAAGCAAAATTCAAACATTTTGATTTTCGCAAATTTGGTCGAAAACTAAAAAAATCGAAAATTTAGTGAAAAAAAATAAAGAAATCAAAGAGTGACAATAATGAAAAGTGACTAAAATTGCTTTAGGGGTTGTTTAATGCCACTTTTGATGGGAACATCCTCCAAAATTGGATTCAATGTGGTGTTAATTTAACTGAAGCTTCGGTCAACTCCTTATCTGGCAAATTTCTCTCACAAGAAGAAAACTTTGAAACAGCAGCAGCCGTTTCACAACCGGGAGTGTTTGTCGGTCAATTTAGCGCTTCCCAGCTTGCAGACACCTTTTTCAACTCTACCGGTCTAGGTAAAGGCCAACTTTTCGTCAATGGTTTTAACCTAGGAAGATATTGGCCAAGCATGGGTCCTCAGGTAAACTTTTGTAGTCGAAACTTTTCAGGCATTTTTAGATCACTCTTTACGTACCACAACCTATTATACAACCGATGAATACAGTTTTGTTGATCGAATTGGTGGGAATGAATCAGAATTCTGTCAATTTTATTGATCATCCTATTTTTTCGAGATAATTTTGTAAATATCGAAATCATTGTTAATAAAGATCAAAGGTTGGTCGGAGAGAAAAGATGAAATAATGCAATATGTTCACATGGAGAGGGGATATTTTCCCGGTGGAGGTGGAGTGCTCCTGTCCAAATGAGGGGTATAGGGGGGGGGTGATGAAAAATGACGATCCCTCGCGTAGTCAAAGTACCCAAAATCCCCTTAAACATTAAAAGTTTTTCTTGATACTTTACATAAATATTGCTCTATATACGAGGAACATTTATGCAAAAAATTAGAAAGATTGAGTGGCTTAAAAATGTAGGGCGACAGATTGAAGTTTGGCTAACTGATGCTACTCGTAAACCGTGTGATTCAAATCCGGGAAACACAACTTTTTAGTAAAATTAGATTTTGGCAAACAGTCTTTTGCATTTTGTAGCTGGGGAATGGAACTTCATTTTATGCCAAGACCACCCTGACCCAGGCATTCACACTTTTTGTGCAACCTATGCAACATTTAAAAAATATAATATTGGGTTGATCCAAAAATTATGTCGTTTTTTCGAAAAATTTTTGATATTTTCATAGAGAACAACTCTTCTGAGGGGTAATCTTATGCGAGAAATCGATTGCGCGCAATCCCGAACCCTGAAAATGCTGTCCTGATCTTAATTCAGAAAAGGCCCTGTATATACTCGATAGTCGTTCTCTGGATTAGAGTCAGAGAAGTATTTTCACTCCTCGGGAACGAGTAGAATCGATTTCTCGCATGAGATTACCCCACAGAAGAGTGGTTTTCTATAAAATAGTAAAAAAAATTTCGAAAAAATGGCAGAACTTTTAGATCAACCCAATAAGTATATTGTATTGGAATCGAGAAATTCGATTTTATTTTAAATAAAGTTGTTGAAATGTAAACAAAAAAACCACAATGAAATTTTAAGGTTCATCCTTACAGTACTCTTTCATAACATCAACCGCCAAATCTTCAATCATTTTTGAGCATCCTTTTCGGCCTTTCGGCCGACATTCTTTGAGAAAATCTAAAAAATGTCTACACCAAAAATCTGAATTCCAATCATTACCTTCCGTGATAAGCGATTCTTTCAAAAAGCATTCCGAATACGGTTTCCCATCATCTTTCGGATTTTCACTTGTGCGATCTTTTATATCAATACCGCCTTCTCTATCGCACATGCATGTAGCATATTCGGTCTTAATGAGTTGACCTATAGTCCCACATGAACAGCAGACAAGATTGCTAAGAAATTCCAGCGCCATCCGGTTGTCGATATATCCGAATCGGTCAATTTCCCATTGGTCGCATTCTCCAATCACTTGTCGCTTAACAACCAAGCACGAAAATTGACCTAGATAGTATAGGACGATGAAAAATAGCACTTTGAACATGAAGTAGGAAAATAAAGAGCGTAAAAATGCCAAAATATAGATTAAACGCGTTTTTATGAGCACCGCTGTTCCGCGTTTAAAAGGCAGTTGTTCTTTTAGATTGAATCAATTAATTCATGTCGTGTTTTGAATGTTTTGACAAAAACAACTACATACACAATCTTCACATAAGTTTTTTTTAAATTGAAAGTTTGTACAAATTTTCAAAAAGTTAAAGTTTTATCAAATTTTCGAAATAAAGTGAAGCCGAAAGCAGAGCTTTGTACAACACTCAATGAGCGAGGCCAAATGCTGAGCTCTATATAAAACACGATGGAAAAATAAGAAAAACACTTTGTGTCTTTAAGAGTGGAAACCTCAGGAACGCATACTTTGCCTAAAAAACTGATTTCCGCCCCTCAAAATTTGCTTAAAATGGCTCTATCTCCAAATTTTTGAGAAGCAGAAGATGTCTTGAAACGAAATAATTCGAATCCTCGTTACGTTATAATAGCTTCCAGGAAGCTTCGAGACAACTCGAGACTCATGCACCACCTAAGGGTGTTTTAGGGTCATCCAGATATTACGTAATCAAGTAGGGAGGAGGGATAGCCTTTACGATTTATTATAGGGAGAGGGTTAAAAAAACAGAAAATTTTGATTACGTAATTTCTGGATTTAGGACACTCCCAAGGCTGGTTGCGATGTTGACTTTTTTTAAAAGATCTCATCAAAATGAACAACTTTTACCTAAAAATCCGCGATTTTTGAGAACCCTGAAAACTTGCATTGTTTAGCTGAGTAAAAATCGCTCAGTTTTGATGTGGCTCGAACAATAGCGTAATTTTGTGCATAACGTTTTTTGTGCAGCTCTGCGATCTGCACAAGGAATCTTTCCGGCTTTAGAAGCATACCTCCGATTTCTCAAATTATAGAATAAATTCAAAAAAATCTACATAATAAAGAATGCTGTCCTTATAGCTAATCTTTTCGCATTGAGAACGCTCTACAATTCATCTAGTCCTCAAATGACCCATTTTTCTTTCGAAATCCACTTGTTATCAATCCATTTCAATGAAAAACACTTTTATCTTTAAGTGATTCAGCAGACAAATTACTTTATAAACAACATTTATTAAATACAAAAAATCAAAAGTTTGAAAAATAGTATGAGTCATTAAAATTACAGAGGTATTAACAAAACAAGCCCACCTACGGCAGCTACACTTTTAGATTATTAGGTGCGGAAATAATTTTCCGGAATTTATTTTGTTTCGGAAATAACAAATTTTTATTCGACCTCAAAACATAAAGAACAACAAAACTTTTTCAACAAAGTATTTCCCATTATAATCCAGAAAATGGAGACTGAGCGCCTTCGGCACTCAAGTTGATGCGAGGGATTTTATTTTAAAAGACTTTGGAACAGAAGAGTTTGACTTTTTTGTTTATAGGCAAAATCCAGTTGGAGGGGTAGGACTCGAACCCTTATCTGTTGGCTCCATGGAAGCGCCTTTTACCCACTCGGCCATACGGGTCGTCTGATAAGGGGATCTCATTTGGACTTATATCCTGAAGCTATTTTAATTATTTTGTAAATTTTTTTCGAATTTGTTGAATTTTTTTTAAAATTTTCAATTTTTTTCGAATTTTTTCAATTTCTATCCAATTTTTCTTTTTTTTCAAATAAATTGATTTTTTTCAAAAAAAAACATTTATTGAAAAAGCAAAAATATTTCAGCGGGGATAGGAATCGAACCTGCGCCTTTCCGACTGCAAAACTAACGCTTTGCCAACTGCGTCATGAAAGCAAATTGACCAAATACCTAAGGTGAAATGGAAAAATAAAAATTTGAATTTGTAATTTTTTCCAGAGGGGGCACCTCCATGATTTTGGTGTCGTTTTTCTTCTCTCACCGAGCTCTTTCCAAAAATCTAAGTCGAAACGGGATTGGACTTAAGGTTACAAAATTCGGTGGCACAAACAGACAATTCTCGTTTAATATTAAAAGAGAGGTAGACAGTCCTCCCCCCCCCTAGTTGGTAATATGGATCGAACGGTAAGACGAGGAAAATTCAACCCATGCAAAATTGTCTGGAATCGATCTATTTTGGCATAAGATGCGCTAATATTGCGATAAAAATGCACTTTAGTGGTTACTGAACCAAATTTTGAGGTGCAAAAAATCATCGATTAAAAACTTACAGAACAGGAGTCTAAGTTGTAGAAGGGCACTGGGAAAAACGTATTACTCGAAATGAAGGTGTCACACGGTTTTCTAAAAAGTGGATGGGATTTCTAAGAAGTGGATGAGATTTCTAAGAAGTGAGTGGGGGTATTTTGGTAGAAGTATAATAATAAATGACGTCTCTCATACCTAAGATCTAAATTCCTCAGTTCATCAATCAACATCTGTTACATTAAACCCAAGTTTGCATTGTAAGCTGACTAAATTCGAAAGGTTGATTTTTGGGAGCCAAATTTAGAAGTCCGATTTAGGAGAGTAATTCTGAGGACTGATTTTAGGGCCCTAATTAAAGGACCAGCCCAGTAATTTACAACCATATGAAAAAATGATATATTCGGAAAGATCATGAAAAACAGAACATTTTTTGTTTTTACGGCATGTTCTGAATCGTTGTAGTTTTCGAGATAATTGCGTTTGAAATTTGTTACAAGCTCTTCGTTGTAATACACAAACTTTTTTGAATTTTTTGCGAAAACATCGATTTTTGCATCAATCTTTTAAATTTTCATAAAATGAACTCTATCAGCTTGCACTTTGGACCAATCAAATGCGTAGCCAAATTACTTTATGAGATAACATATACTTTATGTGAAATTGTGTAGAAATTCTCATCGATTTTCATGTTTTTTCATTATTTTAAATTCCGTTTTGCCACTTTTTCACATCCTGATCACATCTACTAAATTTTACTCTCATACGGTTAGGAAAAGTTCTTTCCTTGAATAATGTCTACTTTGGCCTATATCCCCTATCTATCCTTATGTTTTTATATCATTATATTCTTTTGTCTAATCTATTCTGTTTATAATTGGACGATTATGTTGAAATTTGTGTATGATACCAGAAAATTGCCCGAACATCGGAGATTGTCTCGAATAATAGTTGTTTATGTAATAAATAGTTTTTGCTATAATTTCTTGGTGTTTTTCAATGCTGTTTATATGATTGTTATGTGGAGACCAGGTAGAGACTAAGGAGAGGGATAAAAGGAGAATGCCTGATTTTCACAATAGAAATCTGAGGTTTTTCTAGGATTCTAAAATGAAATAGGCCCCAAAAATCAGCTTTTTGAATTATGGTTTTAAAGTCAGCCATAGGAATTAGACCCTTAACACTCGGTGGACCGATCACAACCTTGGTAGTATAACTATTTCCAGTTATGCTGATTATGAATATGCTCAAATAAAAAATTTTACTTCAAAACATTTCGAGCTAGTGTCCTTTGAATTTTGTGCCATGTTGAAAATTGGATGTTGTTAGTAAAATGGGAATATCTTGGAAACCCTAAATGCTTGAGACTTGGTTTTGGTGTCATTGGAAAGTTGAGCTCACGCGCTACAACTTTTGTGAACATCATAAGACCTCTTTTTTGGGTAGAAAAAAAGTTAGTCGCACATCTTTGCGACATACCCTGATTTTTTATCCGAGTTTTTGACAAAGATATAGGGCCCTACGAAATAGGCCTTTCAAAAAATCAGCTTTCTGAATTAGAGTCTTAGAATCAGCCCTAAGAATTAGACCCTTAAATTCGAAACCTCTAAATTAGCTCCTTAAAATCTGCCCATTAAAATTAGTGCCCAAAAATAGATTAGAGTCCCTAGAATATTTCTTTCAAAAGAGGACCTCCTAAAATAGGCCTTCCGAAACAGGATTCTTAAAATAGCCTTCTGAATTATAACCTTTTTTAGAAAATGAATATAATAGCTATATGATATTTTGGACCATGCTTCCAGGGTTTGTCTTTCTCTCGGCTGATCAAGTTGCTGTTTTATTTCTAACTATTGAGCGTTGCTTGATTCTTAAGCTCGGTGCAAAATGGTCAAATTCGCTAGATGGTCTATTGCTGAAATTTACCATCATCATGATGTTTATTACCTCTTCAATTAATATAATCGTGTCAAGTCTTGGTTATTCAGATGTTGGTTCAAGCAATAGTAAGAATAGGGTGTCTCACAAGGCGTAGGATGGACTGTCGGGGAAGAAAGGTTTTTGGGTGGTATAAGGAGTGTGGTTGATGGAAGGTTTCTATAATATTATTTTAGATTGCTGGTCCCTCGGCTGTGTTCTTACTCTGTTATCCAATAACGTTTACTTATTCACCAAATTCACGTATGCTGCTTTGATAATGATCTCGAGCATATATTTCGGTTATTTGTTGAAGAGATATAATAAAACACATGAAAATCTACACAATTCCAACGGATCAACGTCTCAGAAAAAAATTGTAAGAAAATTAGTGGCATTAGGTTCTTTTACTTTCCTGCCTCTCTTTTTTCCTATTCATTTTCAGAAGATATGAGGGGTGCGTATCCCGTAACAGGAGTTATTCCAAAATTACTAGGGCTTTTTTACGCATGCCCAACGCCCCGGGACCAGGGAATTCCACATGCTCGAGGCTTCGGAAGCTTAGACGCTCCGGGCCCAACGTTGCTTAACTTGCAAGATCCGACAGTCCGGCGACGTATTGAGAGAACTATGCTTCCCTTTTACAGAATATCATTCAAATTGTACACTTGGGGCTTAAATTCGTGAGATTCACACAATTTTGAATTTTAGCATAACAGTCTGGTTATCTACACAATTAGTTTGGAGTTTATTTTTAACTTTATGCCATACATTGCTACCTTTTCAATCTCAACGGTAAACCAAGGACAGGGCAGGAAGGACGGTTTGGGGTGAAAATTGCCAAAAATTGACATATCCTTAAATATTAAACGCGCTATGTGCGTCTGTCTGTTTGTGCTATCTTCGTCAACTTAATGCCAATTCCGTCACGGTCTATGCCAATCGATAGGGCTTGATGAGAGAGAAAAATGACACCAAAATCATGGGGTTACTTTTTAAGGACAGTTTTTTGACTTATTATCATTTTTTAACGTAAACCTTATAAAGCAATATTATAACTAGAAGACCACTTGGCCGAGTGGCGAAGATAATCGATTGTTAAAAATTTCTCTCAGGTTCGATTCCCAGTAGAATCCAAAAAATCTTTGTCTTTTTAAAAAATTTTTGCCAAAAAATTCGTGACGAGGCAAGCCGAGGATACTCGGGGTGAGGCGCAGATGAGGAGTACTCGGGGTGAGGCACAGACGAGGATACTCGGGATGAGGCGCAGCCGAGGAGTACTCGGGGTGAGACGCAGACGAGGATACTTGGAGTGAGGCGCAGCCAAGAATACTCGGGATGAGGCGCAGCCGAGGAGTACTCGGGGTGAGGCGCAGATGAGGATACTCGGGGTGAGATGCAGCCAAAAATACTCGGGATGTGGCGCAGCCGAGGAGTACTCGGGGTGAGGCGCAGATGAGGATACTTGGAGTGAGGCGCAGCCGAGAATACTCGAGACGAAGTGCAGCCGAGAATACTCGGGGCAAGGCGCAGATGAGGATACTCGGGACGAGGCACACTCGAGGTGAGGCGTAACTGAGTCGTACTCGGATTGATGTCGCAAACTGAGCTTCGTACTAACCTTATACTATCAGAAATAAAAGTGCCGGAGGCGCTCGGCCTCAGTTTATTTCTAATAATAGTTATCGTATTTCGGAAAGTCAATAGAAATTTGCATATTGGTTGAGTCTCCATAAATTCGGATAATTCGAAAGATCGCCAGAAATTTGCATGATTCGCGAAAGGACAGGATAGGACAAGGCTCAGGAAGGTTTTACGTAAAATCTTAATTTTTAGATTTTGGACTTTAAAGTGAATCCATATCTCG
>JAQGBS010001642.1:0-15103 GCA_034698545.1 Acrobeloides obliquus
AATTGAATGCAAAAATTGGAAAAATGCACAATAACAGAATGCCAAAAAAATAAAAGCACAAATTTTTGAAAAAAGAATGAGAGGAAATTATTCAGTTTTCAAGATTTTGAAAGAGTCCGAAAAATACAAGGGGGGCAAAAGTCCTGGCGTAAGGGGTGGTATATCCTCGCCTAAGGGGCAAAAAGTCCTGGCCAAAGGGGCAAAAAGTCCTCGCCAAGGGGACAAAAAGTCCTGGCCAAGACTTTTTGCCCCCTTGGCGAGGACTTTTTGCCCTTTAGACGAGGTTATACCGCCCCTTACGCCAGGACTTTTGCTCCCCCCTTGTATCTTTATTTTTAGTTTCAAAAAAGTACAATTTCTAAAATTATAAAATTCCCGATAAATATAAGTTTAAATAAAAGTTAAAATATTAAAGTCCTTTGGTTCCGAGAACCAAGGTCAGAATAATCTCCTAGCTCACTAGGGTCAAGTAGTGTTCAATCCCCTTGGTCTGTCAAGCCAAGGTCAAGCCCTTTTTTAAGCTTTTGCCGGGCTTTATATATCCGGGTTTGCTGGGGATGTCTGGTTCGGATGCCGCCTTCAGCGATATTCGAACAGTTTTGTAGCGGTAGTACTATCTCCATCTGCCTGTAGTACCATCGCTTTAGGTCGATACGGCTATCCCTTTTTGTCGATACGTAGCGCTATCGCCAGTTAGCGGTAGGGCTAGCGCTAGTAGGTGTAGTTGATCGAGATTGTCGACAAGGAGGAATTTTAGAATTAGAATTCACCCATATTTAAGTAGAAAAAAAAACATTTTAAACCTTTTTGTTGTCTATCATTGAATTAGGCAAGATTTTTTATTGAATCAGACAGCTTTTACAAAAAAGACAAAAACACGGCAGACCAAAAAAAGTCACATTTTTAATGAAAAAGGCGAAAAAACTATATCAACTTGGGAAGAAAGTAAAGAAGGACGTGCAAAAGGCCAAGTCTAAATACGCCAAAGATTTGCTAAGCAACGCCAACTCGCGGGCTAAGTATTGGGCTGCAATCAAGGAACTGAGTGGAAAAACCAAGCACCGAAGCCTGCCAGAGCTTGAAAAAGACGGAAGAACAGCCAAAACTAACCAGGAGAAAGCTGATCTACTAGCAGAACCAAGAAGCCCAAACTCAAGAAACACCATGTGCAGAACCTGCCCGAAAAGAGAATTGGCTACCAACATGTACAACTCAATTTATTTCTGAGAAGATAACCAAAATGGGACGAAACAAAGCCCATATTTGGAAAATAGAAGATTCAAGGTAAAGGTCGGCTCGGAAGAAAGTCAGAATTGCCAAGTGCTCTCTGGTGTCCCCCAAGGATCCGTGCTTGGACACCTCCTGTTTGTGCTGTTCATCGACGAAATATTCAATGTACCACTCAGCAACAACGCCACCCTCGTAATGTTCGCAGACGACCTCTCATATCAGAAATCGATTATGACAGAACAATATGAAGAAGACCTGAGAGAAGATCTTGTGAAACTGCAAAGAAAGTACCAAGAAATTGGCCTAAAGCTGAACACCGATAAGACCAAACTAATGGTGATGCGATATGGAAAATCCAAGACCGAACTCAACCTCGAGATGATTGGCCAACGAATCAACCAAGAAGTCAAATACCTTGGGATTCTACTCGATCCGAAACTGACGTACGCTAACCACGTCTCAAAAGTAACTAAGAAATGCCGTCAAGCAACAGGAGCCTTGTGTAGAACCCTGCGAAAATGGACACCTAGAAGTACCTTTGCCAATGTCTACCTCACAACCGTGGAGCCCATACTACTGTATGCTATTGAAGCTTGGTATCCATCACAGGTCTTCCTCCAGAACACTCTCGAACGGGTCAAAAAGTTCCCTTCCAGGCTGGTTTCAAACAATTTCACCAGATCCTACACAATCTTTTTAGAAGAACTCAACTGGAAGCGGATATGCTGAATTGTCAATGAAAGAAGATTCTGATGCATCAATACGTCTTTGGCAGAAGAGTGATACCCGCCGATACTCTGCAATTCAAGAAAGCAGCAAATGTCAAGACAAGATCAAGAACCGGCTACGACTTGGAGTTCATCGTGCCAAACGCTCAACTAGAAACCATATCTAGCAGCTCCCTGGATGTCTCAAGAAAACTGTGGAACGCTCTGCCTGATGACTTGGTGAAACTGTCCTACACCTTTTTCAAAGCCGCTGTGACGACCCATGAATCTTCCGAACTCGTGGTCAAGAAACTGAAACAGAGAAAGGTGGAAGAGAACATCTAACCTTCAAAATACGAATTGATCTTTAAATTTTTTCTTCTACACGATGAATTAAGGGGGTGCAGCACCCCCTTATGCATGTATGACATGGGTGGCGTCTTTTCGAGGGTCGACATTTACACACTTTATATCATCATAAAATATCTTTCCATTTTTTTCATTTCAAAAATTATAAATTTTGCAAAGAGTTATCAATTTTTTGCTACACTACCAAACTAATCTAATCTAAATTTTCTCGTACCAGATGTACAAAACTCATTTTTAAAAAGGAACAAAAAATTACAAAGTGATCAACAATCTTGTGCTTTTTGGTTTTTGTAAAGATGTGAGTTTTGGTGCCTCGACAAAAAATTGTTTTTTAGCTAGACTAGACAAATAAATCAAATTAAGCTCAAGTGCTTAAACTAAAAAGTTATTTTTATAACAGTTTGTTTGAATATCACTACAAAAATCGAAAATCGCTCTTGATTGAAAACATACCACAACACATAGATCCTAGTGGTCTATGGTCTATATATTCAAAGTTTGCTCTTGTCAAGATAACTCAACAAAGTATAAATAGAAACAGTATACCCTGTAAGTGCTGACTTTTTGGAGTTGGGGACAAATTTTCCCGTACCCTTTTTTCCTTGTATCTTTTTTTCCCAATGACCATTTTTTCCCTGGATTTTCTTTCCCTGTGACCATTTTTTCCCCAAACGAATCAATTTAATTTCGATTTTTCGATATAGCTTGAGACAAATTTTCCCCGTACCCTTTTTTCCCGGAATCCTTTTTCCCAGTGACCATTTTTTCCTCAATTTTCGTTGTAATATCCTGCCTTATTGGTAATATCTTGCCTTATCGATCAAAACAATTTCATGTTGTTTAAGAACGATTTGAAAAATATCCGTAATTTGCATATCGTTTGTTCACATAAATCCATTAAAAATATTTGTCTGATTGTCAATAAGACAATATTACAACGAAAAAATGGGAAAAAATGAGTCACTGGGAAAAAAAGACACAGGGAAAAAAGGGTATGGGAAAATTTGTCTCCAACCCCCTTTTTGTACCTTTGTACCTTGTCAATTTTGATTTTTGTTGATATTTAATTAATCACCGTCTATGTGATTACGAAGGTGGTATAGACGAGTAAATAAACATTTGAAGTTTCTGTCACTTTTTATTTTATTAGCTCAAAGAGGGCGTGGGTATGGTAATTCAAACCACAAAGAATGCATTAAAGGGCGAGAATTTATGGATGGAATTTTATTTTTGACATTTTAAGTTTCTATAATATCTCTCGCTGAAACAGACTATCGCTGCAAGCTATCGAGAAAACTATGCAAGTTTTCTCGATAGCTTGAGCATTTTCCCGGCTCGGGAAACCTATATAGAAAAAAGTCACATCTGAAAAACTTTTTCTTATCATTATATAAATCCATCCAAAACCATGTCTAAAAGTGACGACCATGGCAAAAACGGGTTAAAATAAAAATTTCAACATCAGTATAAAAAGCATACATGGGCAAGGGGGTAGGTCGAAGACCCAAATGCGATACGTTTGCCGATTGTATCGCAGGTCGGCGCTTCGCGCCGATCTGCGATACAATTTTTCCCTCATCCATCACACCCAACTGCAACATGTTTTCTACATTTTACCCTCTTGCGGCGATATGGGGGTGGGTCAACCCACCCCTTGCCCACGTATGATAAAAAGTCGAGCTGAATGAATTTTATTCGTTGATATCATATAAAGTACATCATCTTAAAGGTATACTCATTCAATGAATTTCAAGCATATTTACAACTGATAAAGTCCATATTTGTTAGATTATGACGTTTATATATTTCTCCAAAACCAATAAATGCTGTATAAGACAGCCGCGTTATCGCATAAATTTTATAAGTGATTTTTTAAATTATATGTGACATACATCTTTAATATTGAACTGTGAAAATTGATGTGTGAAAATTTCAATTTTTTTATCGACGAAAGTTATATGACGAAAGTTAGCGTGACGAGATTCGTGGCGAAAGTTATAGTGCCAAAAATCGTTGCCTACGATTTTTTAGTTTGTTACGCGTAGTTTGACACCAAGATCTCGAAAAAATGGCCTAAACTATAAAAATTTTAAACGTTTGGAAGTTCGAAAAAATCGATATTTTCAAGCGCGATTTTAAACCGAATTTGACGATAGAGTGGCTAAAAAGCAGAAAAGATGACCTCTAGGGGTTTTATATGTGGAAAATCGATTGCGTATATTCCCGAGCCCTGAAAATGCTTCCCTGACCCTGATTCAGAGAAGGGTTATATGTATTTATGTGAAATGCACAATAACTCCTATTGTGTAAAAAATTTATTCAATAAATATTTTATAATATTTTATTCAATAAAATTTTTACACACAAATGAGATTTTCAAACATAAAATAAAAATTTTTCATGGCAGGGAATGAAACAATTTAAAACATGTTCTGTCGGTTGCAAATGCGTCAACGTAATAACAGATTTGTACGTCAATTGATTAACGGAACTGACGTAAATTTACAGACGTCAACAGATGATCGTGGGTTCTGTAAATGAGTCAACGTAGTTGATAGTCTGTTAATCTGTTGACGTAATGTTGACATGACGTATTTACGACCTCTAACATGTACCACATTTTTCACACTTTCGAAATGATCGACCACTACAATGGTCACATTTTGGAGAATTAACACTCCAAAGGACAACATATCCGCTTAAATTTGTTTTAAAATAGCTTCAAAAAGGGAAAAATTACTGATTTTCCAATTTTTCCTTTGAAGTGGACTTCGGGTGACTTATAGAAAAAGTATCACAAGGTTGAAGGTTGCTATTAAGGGTGGTGCTACCAGTTGTGCCGGCACAACTCGGAGGCGACACGATGTTAGCAGTTGTGCCGAGTTCATAAGCAGTACAATTTCACGCGCACCAAATGTTGTCATAAAGTGGGGATGTGCCCTGGAAAATGAGTTAGAATTTATCTTCCAAAAACTTTGTAGGAACATTTTTCGGCCCTCGATAAGATGCCATCCTGGATCCAGTCCCATGGGATAGTTTCAGGTGTAAAAGTACCTCGATAAGACGCCATCCTTGATGGCTGCGTTCCTAAGGCCCTGTTCCTAATTTGAACCGTACGGATCCGTACTGATCACTGTCAACCGTACGGATGACCGTACTGATCAGTACTAATCCGTACTGATCGTACGGTTGACAGTGATCAGTACGGATCCCTACGGTTCAAATTAGGAACAGGGCCTAAGTTGAACTGTAAGTTCAACTTAGGAACGCAACCAAGCTGCCACCTTGGAGCCGGTCCCCATGGGTCACGTCTTTTCTTTCCATTTTTCCATTTCAAAATTATAAATTTTGCAAAGGATTATAAATTTTTTTATCATACTACCAAACTAATCTAATCTAAATTTTCTCGTACCTGATGTATAAAACTCATTTTCAAAAAGGAACAAAACATTACAAAGTGATAAACAATCTTGTGATTTTTTGTTTTTGTAAAGATGTGAGTTTTGATGCCTCGAAAAAAATTATTTTTTAGCTAGACTAAACAAATATATCAAATTAAGCTCAGGTGCTCAAACCAAAAAATTATTTTTATAACAGTGTGTTTGAAAGGCACTACAAAAATCAAGAATCGTTCTTGATTGAAAACATACCACAACACATAGATCTGGTCTATTTCATTATATCTAAAGTTTGCTCTTGTCTAGATAACTCAACAAAGTTATAAATAGAAATAGCATAAGTGCTGCCTTTTGTACTTTGTCAATTTTGATTTGTACTTTGTCAATCTTGATTTTTGTTGATATTTAATTAATCACCGTCTATGTGATTACGAAGGTGGTATAGAAAAGTAAATAAACACTTGAAGTTTCTGTCACTTTTTATTTTATTAGCTCAAAGAGGGCGTGGGTATGGTAATTCAAAACACAAAGAATGCATTAAAGGGCGAGGATTTATGGATGGAAATTTATTTTTGACATTTTAAAATTTGGGTGTGGTTGGTTTTTAATTAGCTAGATTTTTTTCAGAACTTATAAAAAGTGAATCTAGTACGGAGTTATGTTAAAATAGGTCGGAGGCTTGGACTTAATCTTAGATTATGGCCAGTGGCATAGCCAAAGGAGGATGGTGGGGCGATCGCCCCTCTCGTTCTGGAAAAAATTCTGGGTAAATCGCTAGTTGAATTTACCCATTTTATTTGGGCGAATTCAACGATAAATTTTAAAAAATAAGTTTTTTCAATATGTGAAAAGGATTAAGAAACACTCATTTCTAAAAATTTCGTTTAGGCTTTAGTTTAGGCTTACGCTTAAGCTTAGGCTTAAGCTTAAGCCTTGGTCTAAACCAAAGCCTAAACCACTGGCCATAATCTTAAGCCTAAACGAAATTAGATATTTAGAAATGAGTGTTTCCTAATCCTTTTACATGTTGAAAGAATTTAATTTTTTTTTAATTTATCGTTGAGTTCACCCAAATGAAACGGATGAATTCAACGAACGATTTTACATGGCTATCCCCTCTCTGACAGAGCATAGCTCATTTTCGTGAACTTTTGTATCATATCCCGTTGGCTACTTTCATGACCATAATTAAAGGCTTAGTTAGCTAAAAGTCCAACACACATAGATTAAAATGCTGCGCCTAACATGACCAAATGGAGTTTCCATATGAAAATATTTGTTAGGTACATAATCTTGATTATATCTTTTAGAATCTCGTTTCTATCCTAATCTTTTAGAATTTTGATACTTGAGTTGTTTGTACAAATCTAATCTTTTCTTTTAGAATTTTGATCCTAATCTTTCCTTTTAGAATTTCGATCCTAATCTTTTAGAATTTTGATACTTGAGTTGTTTGTAAAAATTTAGTTTTTTTACACAGCTCAAAGCAAATAATCATAGAAAATCTTTTTGACCTTTTTTAGAAAATGTAAACATCGATTTTGACGCCCTTAAGTATATCAAATATTTGGAAATCCTCTTTTTATTGATTAACTTTATAATTTTGCTTTTTACAGGGTGTCCCAAAAATGGCACTTTTGCTATTTTTGCTCATTTCGAAAATTGTCAAGTTTTTTAATTTTCAAAATAACCCTATAGGAGTTTTTCTATGCGATAAATCGATTGTGTGCATTGCCGGTCTTGAAAAAGCATTCCTGATTCAGGGAAGAGACAGTGTATTGAAGCGAAAATAGGCTAATACAAAGCCAGAGAAGCGATTTCAAGAACAGGCAATGCGCGCAATCGATTTCTCGCATAGAAAACCCCCTATAGGGTTATTTTGGTGAAAATTAAAAACCTTGAAAATCTTTGAAAAATTGCGCAAAAATCGAAAAGTGCCATTTTTTAACACCCTGTAATTTGTCCGAAATCGTTACAATGATGTTTGTCCTAGTGTCCAATTGACACTGTGGGTGAAATTTTTGGCACTATAACTTTTGTCACGAATCTCGTCACGCTAACTTTCGTCATGTAACTTTCGCCATATAACTTTCGCCACAAACGTATTAGTTTCAAACTAATTGAGTTGCCTGATTTGCAATAAATATGTATATTGACACGAACGTATTAGTTTTTTGGCGACGTGGCGAAATTTATAGTGCACAATTTTTAGTTTGCTTTTTGACCTAATAAATTGAATGATTTGTGTGTCCTGTAGCCTAGGTCTTTAAATGATCTTCGATTTTTGTTTTCTTGAACCGGACCCAGAACTTCGCCTTTTTTTTATAAAAGACTTTGTTTTAAGAGACACTCCAAAGCACACAACTTGAAAAAAAAGATAAGAGCTGTCTAAGATGTATCTTTTAGGAGTACTAAAGTAAAAAAAGCATGTATATATATGAAAATAGTAGCTAAATAGATACATTGTATCAATTTTTGAAGCAAAAATAGTAAAATATATACCATTTTTTAGTGTTGAAAAATCTCAATTTTTGAAAGAAAGAAAAAAAACCAGAATTTTCCTCTGATTTATTTTTCGAACTCATAAAAAATTAAAAGTTAGCGCGAGATGTTAAAATTGAAAGAAAATGAAGGGCTTAGGTGTGAACGGTATTTTGTAGATGTTGTGGCTCCCGAATTATATTTATTGACTTACAACATTGAGAACGAGAACACACAGGCATAAGCGTAGCCAAGGGGGGCTTTACCCCCCCCCCCCCCTGTCGTCCAAAAATTTAATGAAAAAGCGCGATTTTTCAAGGAAAAAACGCATTTTTTAACGAAATTTACACGTCCAGCCCCCCCCCCCTGTCGCCGATTAGCTCTCTCTGTCGCAAAATCCTGGCTACGCCTGGGGGGGGGGGGAGAGACCATTATAATTTTTTTTAAATTTCAAAATTTTTGGGCAAAAACATAAGGGGGACTCAGTTTTTTTGATCTTCGTTTCAATTTTATCGAAATCTCGATTTTTCGAAATTCAAAACCTAAATCGAAATTTTGGTGTCTAAATTGCGATTTCGACTCATCACTAAGTCTCATGCCCCAATAACATTCTATGAACAAAATTGAACAAATTCGTAACTTCAAAGTCGGAAGATTTCAAAATGTCGGAAGGTTACCTCATTTTGGTCACATTTTATCTATCAGTTACTTGTTGCCATTTTCTGCCTTATTAGTACTTAACTTTTTTCCTTTTGTGATATAAAAATTTAATCCTAATCGAATGATTTTCTACTAATCTTTGTTACTAGCCTTCTTGTCAGAAACTATACTGTTCCCGATCTTCATGATCTCTGATTCATTATTTAATATTGCAATTTTGACCGATCGAATCCTACTAAATTAAACGTATAATGTGGGTCTGTTTGCGCAAATGATTTCGGAAACGATAGATTTGTCCAAATGCAATTTTAACCGGTCAAATGCAATTTTGATCCGCCACAGCTAAAACAAAAGTTGTAAGGGACGATGAGAGAAGACGATTGACTCCAAATCATCGAAATTGGAGACAACAAATTTTTTTCAAAAAAAGGTTAGCTATAGCAGGGATTAATAAAAGAGCATTAGTAATAACTAATACATTTTTAACGGAGAGCGTCGCTTGGAAGTGCCGCTGGGCTCCCGGTACTTCTGTCAAAATCATTCAAAAGCTTTTAAATTAAACAATCGAAAAAAGAGTGCCGGTCCCTATCTTAATGTTTTTGATCATTCATTTAAATAAACAACTTATTATTGAATCAGGGAAATAAAATAGTTGTACATGTTTTCGTTGTAATACACAGTCAAAAATTCAAATTCAATTATCTTTAAAAGTAGCGTTGTTTAGCGTAGACCTTTAGAGATTCAGAATTGAATGTAAAAACAAAAAATTCTTCATTTTTCTTGGAATTTCATAATATTAACAAAAATGGATATTGTGTTCCGAGTGGACTGTAATTGTGTTATGATTTTCCCTTCAGATCGGTTTCACAGAGTCCTCAGTGAAACATCAGGTACAGAGTGAAACATCAGATACAACCTCAGTGAAACATCAGGTACAACCTCATTTATACAGGGATGTGCCAAAAAATCCTTTTCAGGTCCCAAAAATCTTTTTGGGACCCGAAAATTATTGTTTTAAAAATGAATCTCTATGGGTGATTTATGCGGGGGAATTGATAAAACAAAAAAAACAGACTGAAGAATAGAAATATATTCTTCAGTCTGAACAAACAGACTGAGGAAAATAGTTAATCGAGATTATGTGTATTGTGCTGTGTTTTCCATGTGCTTGCTAGATTATACTTTTGATAAAGGTTCTATTTTTTTCTATTTTAAATACTGGGTGGGAATAAAAGTGCAACGTGTTCTAAAAAATTAAAGGGTGTACCAAAAAGTGGATTATTATGGGAAACGGAAATTCATTTTTCTAATGGTAATTTTATGTGGGAAATTGATTGCGCGCATTTCCAAACCTTGAAGATGCTTCCCTGACCCTGATTCAAGAAAAATTGTGTTTGTAAAGCGAAAATCCGCTTTTTTAACAACCTAATTTTTCCCTGAATCAGGGTCAGGAAAGGATTCTCAGGGTTTGAGAATGCGCGCAATCGATTCCCCGCATAAACTTACCTCTCTAAGCATAAAATTACCCTTAGAAAAATAAATTTCCATTTCCCAAAAAATCACAAAAATCCACTTTTTGGTACACCCTTTAATTTGAGAACACATTGTACTTTTATTCCTACCCAGCATTTAAAATAGAAAAAAATAGAACCGTATCAAAAACACAATCTAGCAGGCACATGAGCAATGTTCAATGTCTTAAAAACACAGCACAACACACACAATTCTCGATTTAACTATGTTTTTCAGTCTGTTTGTTTAACATAACCCCATCAGCTTATAATAGCCTTCTCAAAAAAAAGAATGGTTGTTTTCGGTCACAAAACACATGATAATTCTGTTGTGGTGGTGTCTCGAGCGGCTCAGCTTTTTACCCTTGCTCATCCTATCTTAGGCGCCGATTTGGGGCATGTGATTTCAATGCTAGCTAAACAAGCACAGACACTTGATAGATATAAAAGTTACAAGGAATCAAAACACTAATTCAGTTGATACTGTTTTCTTCCTTCTTCTCAGCGATTAGTATAGTTTTTAGTTGCGGGTGTTATTTGAAGGAAAGCGGAACAGTCGCTGTGATCTGATAAAAAAAAGGAAGCGCGGTTTTTACAAGCTCTCTTGATTTAGAAATAGTATAAAAATTTATTTTTAGACAAGCAAGGCAAGCAACGATGATGATGTTTATAGTAAACACATTCATTTTTTCTTTATTTCTTACATATTCAAGTGGCACTTTGACCAAGGATTTTCAACATTGGTTGAAAAAGTAGGCTTTTTTGTAAAATTTATATTTTTAATTTTGATGCTGATTCAGGGAACAAGTTATTAGATATAGTGACACCCCCTAGGGGTTGTCACTATATCGAATTGGGCAGGGGGTGTCACTAAATCGAGGCTATAACTCGACGAAAAAAGGCCATAAATTGGCGAAAGTAAAATAATTAACCTCGATTTTTGTCGAATTTTGGGGGGTCACCATATCAAATTGGAGGGGGTGTCACTATATCGAGAGTCGACTGTAGTAGCAGGAGTTGAAAATTTATAAATCTCCAATTTTTCAAATTTTAAACAAGTTTACGAAAATCAAAAATTTAGATACGACTACTCTAAAGACGACTTCAACCGAGCCGATCTTGGACATTCCGGTAGTTACGGAGGCAAAAAACACTCATTTGATAAGATCCATCACCAACCGGTCATTTTCATCCATGGAAATTCTGACACTGCTTTATTCAATGAGTCACTCGGTGAATTGGCTAGCGGGTGGACAAATTCTATCGAATACTTTTTAACAAAAGGATATCGTCCAAATGAGTTGTATGCCACCACATGGGGTGATGGGAATCAGTTGATGGCACTTACTAGGTAAATACCATTTTTGAGTCACAAGAAAAAACTCGGCTGCCCACTCCCTCGTATATTCAAAAATTGAATATTTTCTCCATGGGGACAAAGTGTTTTCCAGCTTTGAAAAAAAGTCAATTTTAAAAAAAATTTTAATAAAAATTTCGGAGCTTCTGGGGAGACGCAATCAACAGGATTTCAAAAACTGATACTTTTTGAAGTAATTTTATGGGAAAATATTTTCTAAAGGCTTAGGCTTGGGCTTGGGCTTAGGCTTAGGTCTAAACCTAAGCCTTTGGAAACAAATTCCACTTATCCCTCTAATACAATAACTGACTCTAGCTCTTTTTAGAACACACGATTGTGCAACCTTAAAACGCCTCCGTCATTTTGTCGAAGCCGTTTTGTCCTACACCAATGCTACAAAAATTGACATCATAGCACATTCCATGGGAGTCACTCTCGGCCGAAAAATCATCTCCGGTGGTATTGTAGCCACTTCCGAAGGTACACCTTGATCTTTTGTGTTTTGTTAATAAAAATTTTTGCAGAAAAATGCCATCTTGGAGAGAGTCTCCATTCAAAAGTTGATACCTTCCTAGGCTTATCAGGCGCCAACTATGGTCTCTGCTCATGCGAGAGTCTTACAAATTACCCGGTTTGCAATGAAATGGTAAGAAGATTAAGACTGGTCTTTGTGTTAAGAAAATTTGCTTTTGTAGAATGGATTTTGGCCGGGTGACACATGTGCAAAAGAAACTGAACTTTGTTCAGAAAATGATGTTTCTATACCATGTCAAGATAAACTACACGATAAGACAATATATGCAAAATATTTGATGAAATTGAATAAGAATACAAAACCCATTGCTAATCATGTTTATAGTGCATGGTCGATAGGTAGGATTTTAAAAGACTATTCCAAAAAAGACCATTTCCGAAAAAACTTGTATAAAAATAATATATTTGAAAAGATCATGAAAAATGGAGCATTTTTTGTTTTTACGACAACCCCTGAATCGTTGTAGTTTTCGAGATAATTGCGTTTGAAAATTTGAATTTGTGTATTACAACGAAAACATGAACATAAATTCAAATTTCAAACGCAATTATCTCGAAAACTACAACGATTCAGAGGGTGTCGTAAAAACGAAAAATGCTCAATTTTTCATAATCTTTTCGAATAAAAAAAAGAAAAAAGATCAAAAGTTTAATAAAAATTTTAGATGACGAAGTACTCAGTTCACCTTCATCCGAAACGTCTATCTCCACCGCTCTTATACCGAAAAGTACAGGTCATAAAATTTATTCCAAGCTAACACATATGCAGACAAAAGAAAAAACAGCAGAAGATCAATACAATATGGTTGTACATCACTTCATATAATTTTTAAATTATTTTCTGTAGAATTTCTAGAGCTACTACACAATGGAGGGGGGGAACACCCGAAAATTTTTCTGGAAATGACCCCTCTAGGAGTAAAAACATGCGGGGAATCCGAATTTAACATTTTCGAAGCGAACAAATGCTTCCTTGATTCAGGGAAGGCGTATTGTGTATTGAAGCGAAATGTTGCAAAATGTGATTTTTGGCTAAAAACGACCCCTTTTGGAGTAAGAATGTGCGGGGAAGGAAAACGTGTTGTTTTTAGACCAAAATATGTTATTTTCTTGAATTTTCGCGTCGATATACAGAATTCGAGGAATTTTATAAATGTCAAATTCGAATTCCTCGCACATTTTTACGGCAATTTGTAAAAGTACGACTGCGCCGAACACGTCAAACGGGGCACCCAACGGGGCGTCGAACACGCCAAAGGGTCCAAATTAGGCTTAGGCCTAAGCCTAAGGCCTAAACCTAAGATCTAAGGCCTAGGCCTAAGCCTAAGCCTAGGCCTAAGCCTAAGCTTAGGCCTAAGCCTAATTGAGACCCTTTGACGTGTTCGGTGCCTCGTTTGGTGCCCCGTTCGGCGCAGTCGTACTTTTACAAATTGCCCATTTTTACCCCAAAAGGGGTCGTTTTTAGGTAAAAATCGCTTTTTTGCGACTTTTCTCCTCAATACACAATACGCCTTCCCTGAATCAGGGAAGCGTTTTTTCGTTTCGAAAATGTCAAATTCGAATTCCCCGCATGTTTTTAGGACCATTTCCAGAAAAAATTTCCACATAGGTAGCCCCCTATTGTGTAGTAGCTCCAAATTTCTTTTTCTCTAATCTATGATCTTCGTCGATATTCCGCAAAATCTATGAACCCATCATGGTTCGTATCAAAATCATTTAGCGCCATATCGATCATGCTTTCTAGCTCTTCATCAGGTGTTACGGGTGCTGTGTCATCACCGTGTGTGTGCATCATTGACTAAATAATTTTATATATAATTTATATTTCATGGTATTTCTCTTACTTTCATAATTTCTAGTCCATCTATAAGGTTGTCTTTATTCAAATCATGCATGGAAAAATAGTGGAATTTTTGTTGTTCCTCATCCAATTTTCTTTTGTCCAAATCTATTTGATCTTGTAGATGTAATTTTATGTGTCTGTAAATATGTGCTTTGAATAATTAAATAAATTTTATTTTAAAAAAATACAGAGTGTATCGAAAAAACCGGAATTTTATCGATTTTTTCATGTTTTTTCGATCCGAAAATTGTTCAAAAATCCTAAAAATGACCCATATAGGGGTAATTTTATGCGGTAAATCGATTGCGCGCATTCTGAAGCTTGAAAATGCTTCCCAGATCTTGTTTCAGGAAAGTAAGTGTGTAAGTTTGTATTTTTAGGACGTGGCGACAGTTGAGGACGGGCGCTTGATGATGAGACATTTGAGGATGACTATTTGAGGACTTGACACTTGAGGACGGGTACTTGAGGATGGACATTTGAGGATGGGTGCTATTTAGGGCCTAAAAAACATATCCCACCTTTGTTCCTCGAATGTCCCGTCCTCAAATGTCCCATCCTAAAATCCGAATGTCCGTCCTCAAATAGCCATTCCCAAATGTCTCATCTTCAAGTGCTCGTCCTCAACTGTCGCCACGCCATTTTAGCTTTTATACACACACTTACTTTCTTGAACCAGGATCTGGGAAGCGTTTTCAAGCTTCGGGAATGATCGCAATCAATTCCAGCATAAAATTACCCCTATATAGGTCATTTTTATGATTTTTGAAAAAAATTTCGAATCGAAAAACATGAAAAAATCGCCCAAATTCCCGTTTTTTATACACCCTATATATGAAGAAGATCAAGCTTAAGCCCTTTTACTCCACCCACAATTGACATATTCAGCTAACTTTTTATACTCTTAAAGGGGGGGGGGGGGGTAAAATTACGGTACGTTGAAGGCCAAAAAAAAATCTGTTTTTGAATTTTTGCAAAAAATGACCCTACTACCCCTAATTTTATGCGAAAAA
>JAQGBS010001643.1:0-15096 GCA_034698545.1 Acrobeloides obliquus
GAAATCGAAGGATTCCCATCCCCTCATCAAAATTTATCTACCACATTCGACCGCTAAAAAAGGAATTTGATCTCCTCTTAAAAACTAGAATCTATTATGTACAGAGTGACCCCAAAAATGGCAATTTTGCGATTTTTTCAAACATTTTAAAGTTTTTAATTTTCACGAAAAACAACCATAAAGGGTTTTTCTATGCGAGAAATCAATTGCGTGAATTGCCGGACATTGAAAACGCTTCCCTGCCCCTGCCTGTTTTCATTTCAATACACGCATATCTTCCCTGAATCAGGAAAGCGTTTTCAAGATTCGGCAATGCGCGCGATAGATTTCCTGCATAGAAAACCCATATACGATTATTTTTTGTGAAAATTAAACAAATTTGAAAAAATCGCAAAATTGCCATTTTTGGAGTAACCTGTATTTTTCTCGATCATGTTTAGTATCTTGGAATAGTTTTACCAAAGAGAAGAAATCGAAGAGATGCTCATTATTTACCAAGCCCATATATAAATCCTCAAAGCAATGTTAGGCAATATTTTATCCATCAAGGATATATAAAATCGTATGTGCCATCACATGCTCAACCATATGGATCTATAGGTGCTACGTATTCAAATAATCAACCAAACCCTATTCCACCGATTCAAGTGCTGTCCAATACTCCACCATTCAATCCTCCGCCAAATTTGGTTTCGGCTCCAGGATTCGGAACTAATCCTGTTGGTTCAGGTGATGCTGCAGGTGAATCAAAAATCGAGAATTTTTTTTACATCAGTGATATTTATAAATTATAAATATAAAAAGCAGATTTTTATGTCCGTCCGTACGTACGTAAGTTACCGCGAGATTTAAAAAATTGTAAGTCTCGATCAATCGTTTCAATAAACAATTTTTTAATTCCTGATTCAATCGGAAAAATTTTATAGCAGAAAAAAATCTTTGACGAAAAAAGGACTATATTAATATAGGATTGCGAATATAGAGACCGGGAGTTCAAATGAAACGTTGCTATCATGCTTGGGCAAGAGGGGACTGTCCCCCCAATCATACTTAAATAGGGGTCGTAATTATGACCCCCCCCCCTGCGCCGCGAGGGCCCCCAAAAATGGGGGGGGGGGCGCCGAAAGGCAAAAATTTCCTTTAGACCCCCCCCCCTATCCAACTATGCCCCCAGTTCATCGTATTGGAAAAATTTTAAAGGAAAAATAGGGACCCAATTCGTATTTTTGGTAGGAAAAACGCTTAAAAAACGATTCAATTCATATTTTAGGTTCAGTCCCTCTCCTTTGCCTATGTATGATTGCTATCATCTGCGCGTGCCCTATTTAGGCTTAGGCGTGCCTAGCGCACGAGCGCGCTGTATAGCTTTATTTTGTAGATGAAAGTGAAGAAAGAGGTTCAAAAAGTAAAGAAAAAAGTTCAAAAAGTGAAGAAAAATCTGCCAGCGTTGATGGAAAAACAGATAAAGATGATAAAGAAAAGACTAGTGCAGAAGAAGAAGAAGATGAATGGGACAAGTTTAAGGAAAAAGTATGAGTAAAATTATTACGAATCTTGGTAATAAAACAACTTTAGGCCAAACAATATCCCAGAGGTTTTCCTATTGGTCTTGACGGCAAGCCTAGATTTGAATCAAAGCCTGGAGAAACTCCAAATTATAGTGGGATTGAAGAAAATGATTGTTGTAGTTGCTTGATGGGATCACCAGGTGATCCTGGACCTCAAGGGGAACCTGGACAAGATGGTAAGGATCAAAGAAAAAGTTCACACATGCGGTTATACCTCAAACTAACACCCCTCCATCATCATGCCCAAAATTTTATAAAACTTCTCATCAACTTAAAAGAAGTCAAGTTAAAGAAATGGGGTTTGTCAGATTTTTGGTCATGTGACCTTATAGTTTAGTGGTAGTGGGCCGGTACGCTTTAGGTTGCGAGTTCGAGTCCTACCTAGGTCATGAAGATTTTACTTAGTATTGAAGTCATAGCTTACATAGCAACAAAGGGAACATTTCTTCCAACTCCCCCCCCCCATTACAAAAAAGTTTAGCCAATTTGATATTTTAGGAAACGATGGAGTGCCTGGTGAAGATGGCCATCATGGACCTGATGCTAGTGAAGCCGTAGATTGGAAGCATCAAGATTGGTGCTTTGATTGTCCCGAGGGTGCCATTGGACAACCTGGCCCTCAAGGTTACCCAGGACCTCCAGGAACTGAAGGACCACTTGGTGAAGATGGACCAGATGGCTTGCCTGGTAATAAATGACGTTATCTATGCTCCTCCTCTGCCCTTGAATTGTGTCAAGGGTTTTGCAATAAAAATCGAAAAATTAATTTGTCCCAATTTATCTATTTTTAGGTTCAACTGGTCTTATTGGACCACCTGGCCCACCTGGACCAAGAGGAAATGTTGGACCGAAAGGTCCTCAAGGAGCTCCGGGACCGGTACTTTTTGCCAATTATGATCACAACAAATTTTTTATAGTATGACCTCATACCAACACCAAATGGACGACCTGGTATTCGAGGACCTCCAGGAATTGTTGGCCCAGACGGAACACCAGGACAACCAGGAAGACCTGGACACCGTGGAGTACCAGGATGGCCTGTAATTTTATGCAAATTTGTGTGGATTTTAATTACTTTCTAGGGCGATCAAGGAGTCCCAGGCCGACCGGGGAATGTTGGAAGACCAGGATCACCAGGGACAGTTGGTCCAGATGTAAGATTTTGGGTATATAAAATAAATAATGAAAAATAATTTTAGGGCAGACCTGGGTCTTGTGATCATTGTCCACTCCCGAGATTGGAAGATGGTTATGATATTGCGGTAAATCAAAAATCTCATAATCAGGAGGCACAATCAAGTGTGGAACCGAGTTCAAATACTGATGAATATAAAAATATTAGAATTCTATAATTTTATTTAAAATATAAACAATTGTTTGTTAAAAAATTTATTGAAAAAATCATCAATACTATATAGAGTATTTGGTCGTTTGATGTTTCGAAACTTGAAATTTCGAAACTTTTTTATGTTTTTGAGAATTTCTTCGGAAATACAAAGCCAATCCTAATGATTTCAGTGTCGTTAGAAAGCTGGATTTCGTAGCAATCGAATGATACCAAAACCATGCCATAATTCTTTCTAGTTGCGAAGATATTGCATAATTATTTTTAAAAAGTTGAAAAAATTGACATTTTTACTAATTATGCAATAACTCCTCAACCAGAAAGAGTTACGACATGATTTTGGTGTCATTCGATTGCTACGAAATCCAGCTTTTTAACCACACCAAAATTATCAGGACTGGCTTTGTATTTACGGAAAAATCCTCAAAAACATAAAAAAGTTTTAAAGCATCAAACAACCAGATATTTCCCTCTCTAAACCCTGAACTACCAGACTTTGACATTTATATAACGATTTTTCATATAGAGTCATTTTCCTTACCGGCCCCTAAAGGTCAGCAGTACAGGGTCATAGAAATTTTTCATTGCTCAATTCTTTCGGGGATCGATTCCCCGTAAGGAAAAACCCTCGAGGATACAAATTTGTAGAAAAAGAACATTGTTTTTATAGTAATAATTTGGTATAAAATGTGTGACCAAACTTTTTAAACACCCTGTAAAAGCCGATTTTTCTTTCATTCCGTTCACCATCTTGACCAGATCCCTCGGACATTCCAATTCCGTAATTTTGTAAAAAATTCAAAAGTCTTTGTTGATCAAAACTTTAAAATCATCTTTAAATACATCAGGAAGTATAAAGCTATGTTTTCTATAAAAATTCACCATCTTACTTTTTTAAATATCAACAAGCTAAATGCCGTAGTTTCTATACAAAGGCTTATTTATCCGAATAATTAAAAATTCTTTATATAGAAACTCATGATTAAAGGAAACAATAATAAATCCGGATAATAACTCTCTTCTGCCTAATTACCATTCGTATCTTTTTCAATTTGTTTTTCTTCCGGTGTGCAAGGATAGTTAGGTAATTTGTATCGTCTAGTTGCGTATTATTTTTATCCGATAATGGGGAAATTGGTTCGTAGAAGTTGTTTAAAGTTAGTATTGTATGCTCGGAGACTTTACTGTACTTATAATTCTTTGAAAATGTGTCGACATTGACGTAAAGTTTTTATTAAATGACCGGATATTATAGCATTCATTGCTTGCGTAATATCAGTTAATTGTTAATTGGGGGTTTATAAGGAGAGCGGAGTTTTTATTTGGCTTAATTTAAGCATAGTTATTCAGGGTGATAGCTCATCCGGTAAGTTGAATTTACAGTTTCAATAAACGTAAAAAAGGAGCAGAGATGGTAAAATTGTGTAAAGAGATGGTATGCCAAGCACTTGTTAGGCCCAGCGACGTAGCCAGACCCCAGTAGTACTTTTGGATACAAAGGTGGCACTTTTTTGGTAAAATTTTTTAGGCAAAAATAGCCATTTTTGAAGATTTTTGGTAAAAAATATCATTTTTAGCAAGAAAATTTAAAAACATGGTCATTTTTTTCAAAATTGTTTAAAATCGGAAAACAAAAGGGAGACCCTTAGGAAAACTTTTTAATTTTTTGAAGAACAGGAGCACTCCCCCTCCCCCTCACCCACCTTGTGGCTACGCCACTGGTTAGGCTC
The DNA here is from genome assembly GCA_034698545.1 of Acrobeloides obliquus. Lineage (NCBI taxonomy): Eukaryota > Metazoa > Nematoda > Chromadorea > Rhabditida > Cephalobidae > Acrobeloides > Acrobeloides obliquus. The sequence goes on from JAQGBS010001643.1 coordinate 4,644, forward strand.
TTACTCATGGTCGTATCTGGATTTTTCGCAATCTGCATTTTAAAATTTTTTTAAATGAAACATACGTATTCGGATAGGCCATATACGAGTTTGAACTTAATTTTTAGTCGAAAAAATGTTTGGCACCACCCCTTGACTGTAAGATCAAAAAACACTAAAATCGACAAAATCAATTTTCAGAAAACCTAAATTTTGCGCGCAAAAGATTCCTCAGAAAGGTTGGCTAATGGGTTGCCTCGCTTCATGAAGGCCAACAATTTTTTCGATTTTTTAAAATTAGCCAAAACTTTGAGGCCAATTTCCAAAAAAACTAAACACTTGCGGCCTTCTTGAAGATAGAGCCTTTTAGCCAAATTTTCTGAGAAATCTTTTGCGCACAAAAGTAGCGCATGAAAAAATTTTGTTTCTCAGAAATTTGACTTTGTCGATTAATGTGTTTTTTTACCCTATAGCCAAGGGGTGAGGTAAAAATTGAACTTTTTGTGATTTTTAAATGAATTTGGGACTCGAAATCTTTTTCTATAAATGACTCTTTAGGAGTAATTTTATATAGGGAATCCATTGCGCGCATTCTCGAATCCTGGAAATGCTTCCCTGATTTAGGGAAAATTAGGGTTTTTGAAGCGACATTCTTTCACCCTTGGCTATGACACTGGTCTTTATTTAAGCTTATATCTGTGTTGTGATGTGTGTGTTGAGAGTATTTTGGGACGCAAGAGGAATTCAATTTCAATTTCTAGACCCACCGTATTGGACTTTTTTATCCCTCTGAAATAAACTCCTTCTAATTATAAATTACTCTAATTATCTTATTCAGGCCTATTTCAAGTAATATTAATTAGGTCTTCACATGATAAAATGTAATCCAAAAATTGTTTGTCCTCTCAATAGCTTTATAAATAGTAATTCTTGGGAAGGTTGGAATTTTTATTTCATCATATATATTTTGAAAGCTAGAGTACATTTTTACTAGAGCTCCGAAGATCAAGATTTTACACAAGATCTTAGTTGGAAAAATTAAAATCTTGATCAAAATTTTGATTATTCGGAGTTATAATTTTTCATCAAAAATCGTAATTTTTGAGCATTTTCAGCTTAAAAACTTTTTCTTATTTTTGGGTATAAAACAAAAAATATAAGGAACCCTCATGATACTTTTTCAAATTTTGGACAAAAAATCTTGGTCAAATCTTGATCAAAATTTGCCAAGATTTGACCAAGATCCTTGCTTAAGATCTTGTTTGGATACCTTTGTCGATCTTTAATGTTTACTTTTAAAGGAATATAGCTAAACTCTTTGTCACTCCCTAGGGGGGCGGTATGTCTTTTTGTTTCTGTCAGCGAGTTGGCAAAGCCCCAAAATCGATGTTTCCGGCAGGCGTCGGAAAGTTGTTCCACAGAATACATGGTTCTTACTGAATGGTCCAACCGATTGTTCTACAAAAAAGATTTTTAATTTTAAAGGAATAAGGAATAACCGGTTGTTTTTTGTTTTGACCGGTTGTTCCAAAAACCAAGGAATTTTTTAATGGAACAACCTTTTTGTATATTTTAATTATTATTTTTCATTCGTTTTGATTCAAACGATAAAATTATTGGTTCCAATGTATTCAGTGACTAAAAAACCCAAATTTATTCACAAATTTTATGAAAAAAACAAAAATATTAAGCTTTGAAAAAATGCCCTGTATAAAATACGTTTCGTTGTCCGTTTCCGGCTCAGCTTTTTTACAAAAAAAGTTTTCATTTTTTATTTCTCCCTCCTAGTTATTGCTTTTGAGGGAGCTTTCCAAAAAATATATCACTACTATTTGCGTCATTTTTTACTTGCACATAACACTATCAACTTACAAACTCTAAATTATTCATAACGCTAGTTTTATTCCTCTTTCTCAAGTTGTTTATATAATTTTGTTTTTTCATAGCGAAAGTACTACTTTTCCATCAACAAAAAATATTTTGTCGTGACTGAGAGAGATTTCATTTTATGTGACTGATGACAGAGTCTGCAAAGGCTCTGACATCTAAAAATCTTCATGACCTATGTGGGACTCGAACCAGCACACCTGCAGCTCCGGGTCAGTGCTACCACTGAACTATAGTGGTTAGTGGAGGCTCTGGAGCTTGGAGATGGGGGGGGGGGGGGTAGGTATGTTATACTCGTTTTTAGAAAAGAGGGCAAAAAACTTCTTCAAAAAGGAGTAAAAAGGGGGATAATTTTTTAAACTAAGGAGCAGAGGTTAAAAAAGGGGGCAGGAGTATCAAAAAGGGTCATTTGCCCCCATTTAGAGGGCGTTATAACATCCCTAGGGGAGGGGAGGAAACTCACTTTTTTCAAGGAAAAATTGAATTTTTTAAGGAAAAAAATTGAAAAATGATAAAAATAAGAAATTTTTTTGTAAAAATTGTTATTTTGGAAAAAATTTTGAAAATTTATTCTTTCCAAAATCAAACTAGAAAATTTTTCCTAAAATTCACGTCGTTGCTGGGTTTCCTATTAAAATTCAATTTTTTTAAGTTGTTAGGTGACGAATCAAAGTACGAAAAATTAGATTTGTTCAACGCGTAACCAGGATTTTAGTCAATTTTCCTTTTTTTCTGAACCTTATATACAGGGTGTCCCAAAAAGGGTAATTTTGCGCGATTTTTTCAAGTTTTTTTAAATTTCATCAATATAACCCTATAGGGAGTTTCTATGCGAGGAATCAACTGTGTACATTGCCGGTCATTGAAAACGCTTCCCTGATTCAGGGAAGAGATGTGTGTATTGAAGAATTTATGTGAATTCCAAAAGGAAATTTCACATAAAGATTCAAATGAACATCTTAGAACGCCGCTTGGGACGCTCGGAAGCAAGTCCGAGCGCTGCAGGCGCTCACTCGGAACGCGAGGCCGAGCTTCGTAGAGCGCCACAGACGCTCGGTCTCCAGTTTATATAGAAAATTACCTAAAGTCCTGGTTACACCACTATTTTTGAAAAGAAATTTCCCCCCAAACAGGTGGGCTGTCTACGGAAAAAAATGGTAATTGGATTTTTTATATGTTTCTACGAAATAATTTTATTTCAAAAGACACTATAAAATTAAATTTATGAAAATGCCATCCAAGAGGAGGTCTTTAATTTGCTTCGAAAATGCGAGCCACTAATCAAGATAAATTTTTTTCAAATCTATTTATCGGATGAATGGTTCTTTTTCTTCCTTATGTTTAAATTGGAAATGTGTTCTTGTCGAAGAAAATGACGTGGAATAAAATTTAGGCAAAATTTTTGTTGAAATTAGGAAAACAATTTTTTAAATCCTGTGCTAATGATCACTGATTTCTGATAAATTTTCAAGAGGTTTCAAGTTTTAAAAATTATCCTGGATTTGAACATGCGAAAAATTGTTGAAAATTCTTTGATCTCAATTTTGAAAATTTGAAAAATTTAATTTTTTGTTATAAAATTAGCATAAAATTGAACCTCATGAACCAAAATTAAATTGCTCGAGCCAAGATTAAATTGCCTGTTTTAATTTTTGATCTATGTTTTAATAATTTTCCAACACTCGTGAAAATTGCGTAAAAAATTATTTCCGCGAAAAAGACAGCTGTAAATTTTGGCGGGTGAATATTCGAGTATGCAACACTGAATTAAATATTTTAGGCTTCTCTTCTCTCCTGCGGTTCAATGTACGGAACAACTTTTATATTCTTTATTTTTGCTTTATTTTTTTGTATTGTTTTTGCAGAGGATTCAATCCAAGAAAATGTACAGAATGAGGTAAGACAAAAAAGATTTAGCTCACTAAGTTCTCAACTATCCAAAAATTCTGAAAAAATGATTTCAAAAAAGCCCATTTTTCAAAAATTAACTATATACGGTCTCTAAATAAGAACTGCTGAGAGGGGGAAAGTTCGAACCAAATAGTGCGGTCGTTAGCGATGTAATCTTTTGAAATGAAGGCGCGAGTTCGATCCCTAGAGATCTAAATTTGAATTTTAGCCATTCAAAAAAGTTATTAAATCAAACCCCGTATAGAATTATTGAGCTAAACCAAAATAATAATTTACTTTAAAATGAATTTTCTAGGACTTCCAAGCCATATTGCCAATGGAAAAACGTTTGCACAGCCTGTCACTTTTACGCATGAATAAAATGGCAAATCTTCGAGCTGACCCAGACAACTACCCTATCTACCCTATGGAAAAACGTCTTCATAACTTATCTTTACTCAGGATGAACAAATTTTCTTCCAAACAAGATTCGGTAAGAAATACTATCAAAATAAATCATCCAGGGTGGCGGCTTATCGAGTTGGTCTGTTATAGGGGGACCTATTATCAAGAGCCGATTGCAAAAAAATTTAATTTTTGATCAAATTTTTAATATTTTAGAATGACTTTTCCGGTTATGGCATCCAAAAACGACTTCACAACCTCTCTCTCTTACGCATGAACAAATTTGCTCGTCCAAGCATTCCTGAGGCAAAGAGGCGATTCTTTGAAGATTTGTCTTATTCTTCAAAATAATGTGTTGTTGTATAAAAAATTAATAAATTTTGTAATAAGTTGTTTATAAAAATTTGTATATACAAAAAAAATTTTGTAACCTATAAATTCTATTTATATACTTTTAAATCCTGGATCAGTTCTTGGAAACGGACAATGGCCACATCCACCAGCTAAAATAATTAAAAATACATCAGGGTTGCTAGAGTCCGAAAATAGGTCCGGGATCCCGGACCCCTGCGACCCGATTTGAGTTTCAAAATCATGGACCCCGGACCCCTGAATCCAGGATGTAGAACTTATCATTTTGGCAGAATTTGATAGTGTTCTTACAATAATAACTGATCATGTCGCTGTCGGACAGTTGGTCGACCAGACACTTGGCCGACTCAGACAGTTGATCAACCGGACATGGGCCTTAGGCTTAGGTCTTAGGCTTTAAGCTTAGGCCTTAAGCTTAGGACTTAGGCATAGGACTAGGCTTTGGCCCGAGTCGACCAACTGTCCGGTCGGCCAAGTGTCCGAGTCGACCAACTGTCCGGCATTCTGATCATGTAATCATATCGGATGGTAGTGTTTAAAAATGGATAACTTAGAAATTGAAAAGTTGCTATTTTCATTCAGCTTGACAAAAAAACTGGAACTAGTTCACTTAACCCCCGTCACTTATCATGCCCAGGGTTGGGATTTCCTTGGATTTATCCAAGTTTTCCCGGGCAAAATCTGGGGCAATTTGGGGAATTCTTTTTCCTCAGAATTACTTGGTTTGAAAATTTTTCGCCATCAACAAGCCTCGGTGGTGCAGTGACAACGCAGCGGCTTTGTGGTCACAAGATCTCAAGTTCGAATTCCACTTGAAGTAAATTTCCAATTTAGAACCAAATTTATTGCTCCAAGCGGGATTCGAACCCACAATCTTGTGGCCACGAAAGCCGCTGCTTTGTTACTGCACCACCGAAGCTTGTTGATGGCCAAAAAATTTTTAAACCAAGTAATTCTGAGGAAAAAGAATTCCCCAAATTGCCCCAGATTTCGCCCAGGGAAATCTGAATAAATCCGAGGAAATCCCAACCCTGAGCATGATAAGTGGCGGGGGTTAAGTGAACTAGTTGTTTTTTGTCAAGCTGAATGAAAATAGCAACTTTTCAATTTCTAAATTATCCATTTTTAAACACTACCATCCGATATGACTACATGATCGGTTGTTATTGTAAGAACACTATCAAATTCTGCCAAAACGATAAGTTCTACATCCAAGATTCAAGGTCCAGGACCCATGATCCTGGGACTTAAATGGGGTCACAGCGTCCCAGAATTCCCCTGGATAAATCTGGGAACTCTGGATTTATCCAATTTCCCCGGGCACTGATAAATCCGGATAATTCTATTTCCCAACCCTGATCATGCTACAAAAGTCGAAATTTTTTTTTAAATTCCGGAAACCTTCCCATTAGGGGTTTTTAGTCGAGAAACATGTTGACGACAGTCATGTGCATCAACTGCGCAATCAATTTGAAACTGTGTTGCGCAGTCCATGTAGCAGTTGCAAACTGCTCTTTTCGACGCAATTTCAAACTGTCTATATTGTTGCAATAGTTTCTTTGCATAAAGTCATCCAACAAAGTAGTACGTCGAAAAGAGCAATTTGAAACTGCATTAAAAAGTTGGATACCTGGTCAGGGACCCAACGGGGGTAATTGGGTCTCGGATCAAACGTAAAAAAGGACCCCATGTATCACAGGTGGACAAGAGGGAGTCTCTTCCCCTAAAGGTGGGCGCTAGCAGTACGGAAATCGCATTTCTGGACGCTAGCCGTTCGGAAATGCGCTAGCATCCGGAAATAGTGCATTTTCACAATTTCTGGATGGCTCGCGTCCGGAAATTCGCATTTCCCGACGAATAGCGTCGGGACACGATTTCCGGATGGCTAGTGTGGGTGGGGTCGTGAAAGCTAGCAGTCGTGAAATGCATGTTATGACAATTTCCGCAGCGCTGGTTTTTTGTCTTACTCAAAGATTTTGACGCAATTTTCATCGAAAAATCGTTTCCGGAATCTTAAAGGGGATATTTCCCATTTATCCTTGACATGTTATTATTTTGAGAGATTAGATAACACTAAAAACTTTCTTACTTTTGCCATCTTCACCATCTAACCCATCCTCTCCATCTTTTCCATCTTTACCAGGTTCACCGGGAAATCCTGGATCTCCGATAGGTCCTCTGGGTCCAGGTAAGCCTGTTGCTCCATGTACTCCTGATAAACCAGGATCACCGGGTGGCCCTTGGGGTCCATGCCGACCAGGCGGTCCTCTTGGTCCAAGCTAAAAAAATCTAAATTTTATTAAAATCCAAAAATTTTACCGTTCCCAAATTTCTTCCAGGTGCTCCATTATCACCCGGACGACCATTTTGGCCAGGTCTACCTTTTGCTCCTGAAAAGCCATATTTAAATTTGATAAAAATTCAAACCTGGATGTCCAGGTAGACCAGGTGGTCCTGGGAAAGCTGGTTCTCCATCAGCTCCTCTTTTACCGGGTTTACCAGGTTTTCCTTTGGGTCCTATTGATCCTTTCATTCCAGGTGGTCCAGCAGGACAATCATAGCAAAAAGTATCTATTTCTTGTTCTGTATACCCATCTTGTCCCGGGGTACCATCATATCCTAAAAAATTTGATATTTTTGCAAATTTTTAGACCTTAACCTGGATTTCCATCATGACCATCGAGGCCATCTCTTCCAGGTTTTCCCGAATCTCCTGGTGGTCCAACACCGCATGCGCAACAAGATGCTAAAAAGTTTTTTTAATTTGTACTCGTTTTTGTGGCTTTACGCTTCCTAGCTGCTTTTAGCTGTGCTCGAGTTGGTCGCAGGGCTTTTTCTTCTTTTTTGTCTTCTTTTTTGCTTTTTTCTTCTTTGCTTTTTTCTTCTTCAGCTGATCTTTGAATTCGAGATTTATATGAAAAAAGTGGTGTGCCAGCATAGATTGCTCGTTTTAAAGGGTGTGGTTCGATTTTTACTCCGGCTTCAGTGTCTCTAAAATTGGGTGTCCCTCAGTGTTTGTGTCCCGGATTTTGGTTTGGAGGCACTAAGTAAAAAGCCTTATTTTTCTATCGAATTTTGACCAAAAATACCGTTTTTTCTTAAGAAATTTTCGGTTTGGGGGGGGGGACATGCTCTAGATCCGCTTCTGGTGTCACTAAGTTTCAAGTGATTAGCATCGTTTTTGTGACAAGCAACAAGTTCATTAAAAAACCGGCAAGTTTGTCACTTTTCAGTTATCACTTGTCGAACAAGCTGACTAAGCAAAAGAGATTAGTCACTTTTGACATATCACTTGTCAAAATTGTGACAAACTTAGTCGGTTTTTTAGTGAACTTGTCACTTTGCACTAATCACTTTTCATGTGCCCACTTGTCGGTTTTTCCCATTATTTTTGTAACTTGTCACTTATCACTTGTCACTAATCAAGTACAATAATAGACCTCTGAGGACCAAATGGGGCCCTCGGCCCGTGAATTAGAACTAGGCCTGGGACCAAAGATCCTATTCCGGCCCAAGATGGACATAATGTGATGGACATAATGCCGGCCAGCCTTTTCTACTCCTACTTTGAATCACTGGGTAATAATTTGAGTTATATTTATACCTTCCATATCTCTCATAAATCTCATCTCCAGCCGCTTCATAAATTTGGTCATCTAGAAGTCTTGTTTGTGATTGGCAAAATCCGATTTCATCTTCAAGCTTTATTTGTATCGTTTGCATATAATTGTACAGCATAGGGATACAGACTATTGCAAGAAGTGTGGCTATTGTACTAAATTTCAATCAGTGAGAGGGATAAATAAAAATAGGGGAGGGACCAGTGACAATAGGGAAGATCGGAAGGGACAATAGTACTAGAGTTCGCACTTTTGGTAGAGAGACCTGTGATAGAGGATGTAGCGATTGCTTTTTCTAGAAATATATCATATCATAGTATGGTGAGATTTGTTATTCCTCCCTTAGAGGACATAGCTTTTATCCTTATATCAACATTATTGTCATCTCTTGGCAGCATATTTGTCCCTATTAGAGGTGTGCAGATCGAGATAAAGCCTGGCCTAGGCATCATTCGCCTGGCCTGCTCTCAGGTATGACTGGCCACAGACGACCTTGCCTTTCTTCAGGCCAAGCCGGCCTGCCCTCAGGCCGTTCAATTTTGGTCTGGGCAGGCCAGGTTGGTATAGACCAGATCTGACCTAGGGCCGCCCGACCCGTGCATACCTCTAGTCCCTATGACAAAACCTAATTTCACTTAATGTACAAACCTAATAAAAACACCTAGAAATGCGAATCGCCGTAAAGCTTCAACTTCTTTTCTCTTTTCTTCTAAATCGATTATACCCATTTTTTCGTAATCTATCATGATTTTTTCTAAATTTTTTATATAGGGTATCCCAAAAAGAGCACTTTTGCGATTTTTTCAATTTTTTAATTTTCACCAAAATAACCTTATAGGAGCTTTTTATGTGAGGAATAGATTGCGCACATTGCCGAGCCATGAAAACGCTTCCCTGACCCTGATTCAGGAAAGAGACGTGTGTATTGAAGTAAAAATGGACTAATACATGGTCAATTAAGTCCAGCAATGCTTCAAATCAATTTTTCGCATAGAAATACCCCAGAATTATTTAGGTGAACATTAAAAAATTTAGAAAAAATCGCAAAAGTACTTCTTTTTTAGGGCACCGTGTATATAGAGCATTTTCCGGCAAAAAATCATCACGCATGGCGAAGTGTCTCAATTTGTACTCAAATAGTCGAGGATTCGATACCACTAAGACGGAAACTCTATTTGAAAATTCAAAAAAAGTTGTTATTTGAGACCCCCTCCCCCATCCCATAAAATTTGTTGTAGAACTTTTGTCTTTCATTTTTCCTCTTGAAACCTATCCACTGAGCCAAATTGTCATCTTACCAAACTTAGAGACCATATGTCTCAGTGGATAGTGTTTCAAAGGAAGAATGAAAGGCAAATTATATGAGCAATTTTATGTTTATCTTTTAACAACGTTTTTTCAATCAGTCAAATAAAATTTCCACCCCGGCGGGATCAAACCCACGACCAATTGTTTGCAAAGTGAGATGCTTGCCATCTCATCATTGATGATGACTTTTATCTCATCGAGAAATGCCCTATATTCTTAAATTTCAATTTTTCAATAAATATTTAAAACAACAACATTTCAATAAATCTAATTCCTCGTTCATCCAAACAATTTCACGCTTTTATACATCAACAATAAAAATCTTCGCCTAGAGGCTAAAAAGCCAAATCAAGCGATAAGGCTAATGCTCAATTATATGACTGACCATTCTGGCCATATAAAGAAATAGCAACAGAAAAACAAAACATGTTCAATAATTTTTTATGGCCGGTTTAGCCCGCAATAATGACCGCTTTCTTTCTTCTCGCATTGCATAACCACACGTTAATATGCCTCGAGGACATTTGGAGATTTGGGAAATAAATTTATCCACATTAATAACGGAATTTTTTGGGACTAACTAGAATTTTTTCTTTGAAAAGTTAAGATAGAGAAATTGATAATGTGCGCGAAAAATTGAAAAACTTTTGTGGCTAAAGTAGAGATAAAACGTGAAATTAAGTGTATCTAGGAAACTTAACATTACAGTGTGAGCGGAAAAAGGTTGCCTCTCATTAATCATAAGAAATTTCTCCATAACAGAATTTTTTTCACATAAAGTGATGTTCTACAAAGTTGTTCCTGAGATCACGACGAATAACTTTGTAGAAGATCACTTTATGGAAAAATTTCGGTTCTATTGCACAAGTACCGTCCAATCTACGTTTAACCGTCCAATCAAATGTTTTACCGTCTAATCAATTTTTTAACCGTCCAAACAAACTAGGCCTAGGTTTAGATCTAGGCTTAGGCCTAAGGTTATGCCTAAGATT
>JAQGBS010001644.1:0-15093 GCA_034698545.1 Acrobeloides obliquus
ATGAAAGATTAAAATTGAGTGTCTCAGATTTCATATAATATGATACGTAAACATTAACTTTTTTCAAAGACCACTCCAATCAGAAAAATTTTTTTTGCCTTTTTTTGATATTCTGAAAGTTTCAAAAATAGAGAGCATTTTTTGTTTTTACGATAATTGCGTGTGAAAAAAGGCTGTTTAATACAACGAAAACATGAATGTGTATTACTCTTAGGTTTTAAACTTGGGGTTAGGTTTAGGTTTGGGCTTAGGCTTGGGTTAGGCTTAGACTTGGGCTTAAGCTTAGGCTTGGGCCTAGGTTTGGGCTTAGGCTTAGACTTGGGATCATTCTCACTATGAACAAATGATAAAAAACGTAATTTATGGAAGGCCCTCTGAATGTATATAAAAAGGCAACTTTTTTCCGAGTGGACTGGTCATTAAAGATAAAATTTCCTTTCTGATTCAGGGACAAAAATTTTTTTCAAACAAACCAGGGTTCTCCAACTCAATTAATTTTGCGAATTTCGAAATCTGGGAACCCGAAACAAACGCAAAAATCTATTTTTACCTATTAGCTGTCGTCTTTTCTTTGGTAATATTTTCGTGCCCCTTGCTGAAGTGCAACGTGCCCGGCTCGAACCCACTATCACCAATAGAACATTTTATGATGGCTGATTGGTTTCTGTCGAAGAAGACTGATTTTGATGTTTCGTCTGCCGGCTCATCTATAAAGGAAGAATTTTTAGGAGGTGTGGCGTAATAAATTTTTTTCTTAAAATGTTCTTTTTTTTGAAGAAATTTTGATTCAGCAAATATTTGTGGAAAAAACATAATGACGCAGAAAGTTTTTGCATAATTTGGGAAATTTGGGCGTAAAATATGCGTAACTGGTGTTTGAGTAGGTGTTTTGTATTTTGATCGGCTCAGATCAATTGATCAAGGAGATATGACAGTAGCAGCATTATGGGGGCACTGATGTTTGCTCTGCCATTTGTTTAGTCCAGGTTTTTTCTCCAGTCCAGTGGGAAAAACGTTGCCAATTTTTGTTGATATTTGGAAAGTTTATGAAAAATGTAGCATTTTTTGTTTTTACAACATCTTCTGAATCGTTGTAGTTGTTGAGATAATTGTATATAAATTCAAAATTTCAAACGCAATTATCTCGAAAATTACAACGATTCAGAGGTTGTCGTAAAAACAAAAATGCTCCATTTTTCATGAACTTTTCGGCAAATATCAACAAAAATGGGCAACTTTTTTCCCACTGAAGACTGGTCCTGGTTAACTTGTCTCTAAATAAAAGCTGTGAAAGTAAAAAAGCTTACCAGATCTTAAGACCATCTCATAAAAAGGTAATAACTTGTCAGTGTCTGACATTTTTGAACTTTTATTCGAAAGCGACGAAATTTTGACAAAATATAGGAGTTTAGCTAAAAATTAAAAATTATATAGGCTAAAATAGTGATGTTCAAAAGTTAGAAAAAAATGACAAAGTATGTCAGCGATCATAAATATGCGAATTTTGAGCACTAGTCTTAGGCTTAGACTCAAGGTTGTTCATGGTGACAATGAGACAAATTTGTTATCATGAACAAATTAGATCGTGCTCAAAATTCGCATATTTATGAACGGTGAGACATTGTCATAAGCTATAAATAAATACATAAATATGATATGGGTGGACGTCTGAGTACTTTTTCCTTATTACTCATGTATGATTCATTCCTCATAGTAGAAACTTTGCACTCCCACTCCACACCTTTTTGTGTGGAGTTATTTGTTTACGTGAAAAATAAACACCCGCATTTTTTAAACCAAATTTTTGACCATTAATATTGGTCACACTTTTTTTAGAGTTGTGTCATATTCGTGAACAGAATTCAGGAAACAACAAAAAGATCATTTCGAAAAATCAATTTTGCATAGATTTTTTTTAATTTTCATAAAATGAATAGTGTATCAATTTTTTATAACTCTATGAGACGAATAAAATGACGCCAAAATTGTCCAATTTGAACATTGTTTTGAGTTATTGAAAAGAAAACATGAATCAGGGTTTTCGTTTCAATAATCCAAAACGATTTTCAAATTGGATAATTTTGGTGTCATTTTGTTCGTCTCATAGAGTTATAAAAAATGATACACTATTCATTTTATAAAGATTTAAAAAATCGATGAAAAAATTGATTTGTCCGCAAAAAATTCAAAAAAGTTTGTGTATTACAACGAAAACATGAGCAATTTCAAACACAATTATCTCAAAAACTACAACGATTCAGAACATGCCGTAAAAACAAAAAATGCCCATTTTTCATGAATTTTTCGAAAAATAAATAATTGTTTCATAGTGTTTTTTCCGAATGGACTGGTCCTTTAAAGGGACAGTGAAAGACAGCCAAAATGTTTGTGTAAAAAAATTTTTTCAAAACTTCCAAACGTTTCAAAAAGTTTGAAACAAAACCCCTTGAATATCGTCATCGACTAAAATTTCAAAAATGATAAAAATTTGAGTTTATGAAGCCATTGCTCCTATATTTCCTGTCCGTATTTTGTTTTCAAAACGCCGCTAGTAATTATCGATAAAAGAGAAAAGGCGAAAATCGATTTTCGTCACACTTTTATGGGAATTGATAAAGAAGATTTGAAAGAAAAATCCTGACTTATTATACAAAAGAAGAAAAGATGTATTGTGGAAAATAACACGAAAAAAACCGTTAAGAATGCGATAAAAATTGGCTACTTAAAAGTGACAATCAATTTTCCTTCTTTAAAAATATCCTAAAATCATCCAAAATAAAATATTACAAAATTCTTATGTACAAAATTTTATATATATGAGCCTTTAAAGCAAACAAAAAAATTTCATAATCCACTTATCTCTCGAGTGGAAGTTCAAAGTTGACAATGCCTGTACAAAATGACGTCGATGAATCATCATTTTACAAACGTGAGTCCTGAATGTGAGTCCTAGAGAAATTGGGGGTTTCCCGATTTATAAATCAAACCAACTCGAAAATAATGGTCAGGCGAACTAATCTTGTTATCATCTCCGTTAAAGAATTGGTTAAAATTTTATGCAAAATTTTGAGATTAGCAAGGAGACAACATGATGGAGTGATTCATCGACGCCACATACAACCATGTGGAATGTTTTATTATTGATAAAAATGTAGAATATTTAAAAAATATATGGAAGCAATGAGGAAAATGGGAAATTTTCAAAATTTGCACACACAAAAAAGAATAATTTGTTTCTCTAGACAGTAACAAAGATGATATAAAAGGTGCTAAAAAGTTGAATGTTGAAATACAGTGAAATAAACATAGGAAAGATAATCCTGTAAGCTTAAGCCCAAGCCTAAGCCCAAACCTAAGCATAAGCCTAAGCCCAAGTCCAATTCTAGGCATAAGCCTAAGCCCAAGCCTAAGCATAAGCCTAAGCCCAAACCTAAGCCTAAGCATAAGCCTAAGCCCAAGCCAAACCATAAGCCTAAGCCTAAGCCCAAGCATAAGCCTAAGCCTAAGCCTAAGCCCAAGCCTAAGCATAAGCCTAAGCCTAAGCATAAGCCTAAACGCAAGTCTAAGTCCAATTCTAAGCATAAGCCTAAGCCCAATTCTAAGCCTAAGCCCAAGCCTAAATATAAGCCTAAGCCCAAGCCTAAGCTCAAATCTAAGCCTAACAAGGGATGGTCCTAATTTACCAATCACCAAATTTTTTCAAAACAAGTGCAAAAAATAGTAGAAACTATATTGAAAATTTGTGCTGCTGCTTGCTTGTTTTAAACGAGATACGAGTTAAAATTTTAAAAAAATGCAAAAACTTATGTCACCAGCCGGGGATCGAACCTCTGAAATTCCTAGTCTACCGTGCTACCCACTACACCATACTTCCTTCTTTCTGGTTATTTCAAATCTAACTTATAAACTATGAATTTTTTTGACCAAATAACAAATTTATAAATGAAAAATAGAATTGAATCGACAACTAAAATCTTTTCTTTGAACTAATTTCCGACAAGATTTGTCTTCATTTTCCAAATTACATCCCTTCTGTTCGCAAAAACATCGCCCGAATAATAAGTGTTGTACAACACCAGTTGACACCTCCAAAACTTGTTTTATTCTATTCAATATTCTTTCCATGTTGGATATTAGTTTAATTTATACTGAACAACTTCCACAAAAAACTTTTAAAAAAATTGCCTGACAATGGGATATACAAGCCTTTTTTAAAGGTAAAATCGAATCGACTCAGATGGGATTCGAACCCGAGATCATTAGATCTAGGATCAGCGAGCACTACCACTAAGCCAAGCTCACGGTAAAATTCGGATTTTTAATTTTGCTTATAATTTAACATGAATTTTTTCACCATAGTTTCGACATTTTTTGCACTTATCTTAAAAAAACTTTTGGGGATTGGTAAGTTGGGACTAGCCCTTGACAGTTTAATCCGCCAAGGCGCACACTATATTCTCGCCGGAGAAACTTTTAAAAATTGTTATTTTCTGTATAAGTAAGCTGTCCTGATTCCAAATATACAATTTTTTTTCAAAATCGGAGCAAAAAATTGTTCGCGCATAAGGTCGAGGGTTCGATCCCCGCATATATAAAAAAAAGTGTTATTTTTTAACGTGCTCTAGGTCCCGTAGGAATGCATCATAGAATAAAAAAACGCCACCATCGTGTCCAGCGTACCCGAAAACGGTAGAATGTCATTTTTATATTCAGTCATTTAAAAAAATGCGCGTTCTCGACCATTGAAAAATTGTATCATATATGATACGCTGCGCCTTACCGGGTTAATCTTAACAATGACCTTTTAACTATTGCTGTTGAAAAATAAGCTTGCGCAAAATTGTGCAATAAAGTCATAAAAATGATTTCATAACGTTCAACAAGTTTAATGTTGTCCATTTTTGAGAAATTTATATAAAAAATCGGCGTCATGTCCATCAAAATGCATAGGGAATTTCACGAAACACGAATCATTACTACAAATATACAAAAGTTTACAATTCATTCATACATAAAGGGGGCGTCAATGATTCAATTTGTTTAATGGAACAAGAAAAATAACATAACATTCCTGAAACAGCAGAAATTCCACCGCCATAAAAGTGACGAAAAGGTCGTCTTCATCTGTTCACTTTGATCAAGACGCAACTTTTTAGATCAATGAATGTTAGATAAGTGAATCAACAATCAAACAAAGGTGCTGCCCAACACACCTAACTTGTAAAATAAAATGGTCCAGGATCGAGTCCAATTGATTCCTTACTAACACAAAGTGACGATAGGCGAAGCACTTCTCGGAAAAAATTTTATTCATATGCGAGGTAATCGAGAAAGAAAATCTGCTCTACAAACATTGCATAAATTACCTCTCACGCTTACATAAGAGACTTAACCGTTTGACAAGTGGGCTCAAGATCAAGCTGAATGAATGTGGTGTGATGATAGGGGTATCGGCTTCTAGTGTGCGTCATGATTAGTGGTTAGAGTCATCAAACTTGTTGAACTAAATTTGATCGTTAGATTTGTTTGCTTGAAAATACCATGAGAAAGATACGTTATCTGTAAGAATCAAGCTCTATGGGGACCTAGAAAAAAAGTGTCGTGTGTCTAAAAAATTGAAAATCAGGATTTTGGCGGGAAATTCAAATTCAAAATCGCAACTCAAAAATCACCAACTTCAAACGCGATTATCTCGACAATGATAACGATTCAGAATTTACTGTAAAAATAAAAAATGTTCCATTTTTCGAATATATATAAATTATGGCAAATTTCGCTAATTTAAAGAATTTTCACTTTTTGACCTTAGAGGTTCATAGTGGGAAAAGTACCCCAGAAAATCCGACCCGGCCAAAAACAAAAAGTATTTTGGATAGACCCAGACAAGAGCTAAAAATATGGCCAAAAATTTCCGCCCGTTCGATTTTTCTGGGCTGCCACGGCTAAAACATTGAAATTTTGACCTATGAAAAACCCGGGGTTTTTTGAGTATTTTCAATTTTTCTAAATTTTCTTAAAGGTTTGACGTAAAGGTGTCTAGATAATATTTGTAGCTTGTGTTTCAAGGAATCTAGCAAGCCCAAGATTATCAAAATTGGATTTAGCCTCGCTGAGTTATGCGCATTACAAAAAGGGATAAATTCTGGCAAAAGGTCGAAAATTGAGTATTTTCACTGCACCCAAAAGTAAGGTATAGTGATTTTTACTATATCCAGAGTGGGGTATATTGAAAATCACTATACCCCACTTTTGGGTATAGTGAAAATCACTATACCAGTCAGCTGATTCTCTCAATCAGCTACAACATATCTATTGTTTGTTATTGTTGATGGAAATAAACAAAAATAATCATATATGAATTTTATTGATTACCACATGCATCTTTACATTGATTCAAGGTAAAGCGCCGGGCATTTTTCTCGCATTCGTCCGGGTCAAAAATCTCGCAACAAACCAAGTTAAGGCAAGCCATCATTTGTTTCGTGAAAAATTCGTTCTCACATTCCCATGGAAAATGGTGATCAGCTTAAAATAATATCTGTTAAAAATAGCCAAATTTGGACAATCACTGAGGAGGAGACAGCATTAAGGCTGCGTTCAAACATGTCAAAAAAGTCGCCAAAAAAGTTGCCAACAAAGTCTAACTTTGCCTGATTTTCAATAAAATCGTCGTGTTTATTGAAACGATTGGTCATCCCAGCCCGAAATTAAAATTTTTTCGATTTTCGTGAAATTTTTTTTGTTGCATATGCCTATTTTTGATCGTAGATAAAATTTTCCTGTTATTATTTTTTCAATATTGACCACTCAATAGAATGGGGATCTCTTGGAAACCTGGACACTTGGCCGGGCTTTAAAAATAATCTTACTTTGAATTTGCAAATCAGGACATTCATGACAGCAGGATGCTGGATGAGTAGAACAAGCCCTAAAATCTGTAATAGCAAAAGCTCTCTTGGTGAGTGATTCATAAAAATTTTTAAACCAACGTTTGGAGCTATTGTGTATTAGGGTGGATCACTCCAGGGTCAAAAATCGAAATTTTTTTCTAAAATTGTTTAAAAATGACATATTTAGGGATAATTTTATGTGAAAAATCGATTGCACGCATTCTCGAAGCGTAAAATCGATGTTTCACCCTTCAAAATAAGCCTTAAAAATCAGCAAAAGTCGAAAAAATTAAGTTTAAAATAAACGTGAAAATATGAGTAAAAATATGTATTTTTCAATTTTTAAAAATGTAACCAGGGGGCGAAAAAATAGGTGATAGCACCCAAAATTCACCAACCCATCATCCAGTGGGTGAATCATCCACTATCACCCATCATCAACCAGTGGATGATGGGTGATTCACCCAGTGGGTGATGGGTTATTGTGGGTGATTCACCTTAAGTGATAGCACTTCTTCACCCCCTGGATGGAACAAAGGTTTTCACGCTTCGGGAATGCGCGCAATCGATTTTTCGTATAAAATTACCCCTAAATATGCCATTTAAAAAATTTTAGAAAATTTTTTTTTCGATTTTTGACCCTGGGGTGCCCCCTGATCCGCAATAGCTCCCTATATTTTTCTTACATTAGCTTAATGTACGCATTGAGTTCGTTGTGACAGATAGTTTTTTTCGGTTTTGGTGGATCTTTGCACATGGCGCCTCCATCTTCCGTACAATAACAATAAGGTAAATCGCAAACGGCATGAACTGTTCTTGCGAAAATTAAAAAGCTTGCAACAAACGTACTCATATGCATTTTTAATTCAAGCTAGCTAAATTTTTGGAGCTATTACACAATAGAGGAGGGGGTCACCCACGTGAAAAAATTTTCAAAATTTTCTCTGGAAATGACCCCTCTAAAGTAAAAACATGCGGGAAATCCGAATTTCATATTTTAAAGCGAAAAACGCTTCCCTGATTCAGGGAAGGCTTGTGTATTGAAGCGAAAAGTCGCAAAAATGCGATTTTTGTACAAAAACAAAAAAATTTTCAAGAAAACCCTAGAAAGTTTGATTTCGTAAAAAATCGACTTCTATAGCCAAATATCAACATTTTAAAAAAGGTTGCATTGAGATCCCACTTTTTTGAAAAGTCTAGATATTGGCACGAAAACATGAGTTTCGTTCAAAAAGACCGATTGGATCGAGTTGCCGACAGAGTTGAGCCAATCGTGTTAATAAACAATTTTTAAACACACTTGATTGAAATTCAGGCAACATTTTTATGGCAATGAATGCAACTCATTTTATTGATTGCCATAAAAAATGTTGCCTGAATTTCAATCAAACGTTTTATAAAAATTGTTTATTGACACGATTGGCTGAACTCCGTTAAAACGGCAACTCGGTAAATTCCAAAAAACAGAGTTTATGTTGTCTAAAGGTTGGTTGAAAAATGATAACATGGGCTCTTATCATTTATTATAAAAAATTGTTTATGTATCAAAAAATGTCACTCAAAATCTACTATCTAAGAGACGATGTCTCGAACTTCGAACTTTTTGAGGTTCTCGCGAAACCAGAACAACTGAGGAATATGAAATTTGAGCACAAAAGAAAGACATTGGTGCATTTGAGATGGTGTGCAACGTCAAAAAATGTCCATTTTGGCCATAGGTCGGCAAGGGGGAGCCTCCCCCCTCCCCTGACTCACGCACGCTCGAACCCAAAATTGAGGGGGAACCACGCACTCATGTGCAAAATTGAGGAGTGATCACATATAGACTTCGCCGAACATATGAGGTGGTCCATAAAAATTGGGTGCAGAAGACTACCTCAAGCTAAAAAAAAGGTCGTTTTTTTGGTGGAGGTGGTGGGAGACCACCTGGTGGGAGACCACCTATGATTTTGGCCCCTAAAGTTCGGCATTCCTGAGGTTTTTTACACTTTAGTATTTTGAGCATATCTTTTCACGGTAAAACCCATTTTCGATGATCTTGGTGTCAATGGAAAGCTGAGAACGCGGGCTACAACTTTTATATAGGGTGTGCGGGACTATGTTGTAGAAAAAGTGGTCTAAAAATTAAGTTTTTGCAAAAATCCGGGCACAAGGAGGGGTCAAAAATGCAAAGAAATGGCTCTAGACAAAACCTTTGTTCCCGTGAGTGGCTCCGATTTGGCCTAAAAATTATCTACATTACTTTAAAGGGGGGACCCATTTGGGGGTCATTCTCCGAAAAACTTTTTTGCCAAAACAGCCTATATAGGGATAAAATCATGCGAAAAATCGATTGCGCGCATTCCCGAAATGTGAAAATGCTTCCTTGACCCTGATTCAGGAAATGGGATGGGTGTATTGAAGCGAAAATCAAACAAAAATTTCGGATTTTTAAGAAAAAACCGTCGATTATTAGATTTTTCTAGGCGAGGAATCGATTGCGCGCATTCTCGAAGCGTGAAAACGCTTCCTTGACCCTGATTCAGGGAAGGTGGTGAGTATATTGAAGCGATTTGGGCCCAAAAAATTGATATTTTAGCGAAAACAAGATGAAGCAAGCGTTTTCACGTTTTGGGAGTGTGCGCAATCGATTCCCCGCCTAGACAAACCTAGGAATCGATGGTTTTGTCATAAAAATCCGAAAATATTGGATTTTCGCTTCAATACACCCACCCCATTCCCTGAATCAGGGTCAAGGAAGCCTTTTCACAATTTGGCAGTGCGCGCAATCGATTTTTCGCATGATTTTATCCCTATATAGGCTGTTTTGGCAAAAAAAATTTTTCGGAGAATGACCCCCAAATGGTCCCCCCTTTAAGACATATGACTCAAGAAAAGCATATTAAAGATTTCCAATGATATAGAGTAGAAGACTATGCATTCATTGGGTGGGCGCATTCGATTCCTCGTCAAAAATTACCCCAGAGGGTTTAGAAAAAATTTGAATTTTTGAAAAAAAATTTAAAAATTTGTATAGGAAAAAACGAAGGAAATTTCGATTTCGACTTTACGATTTCGGATTTTGAGTCAAATTTCGATTTTGCGAAATTTGATGACCGAAATTTCGATTTCGACATTACCGATTTCGTGGCATCACTAGGTGCTAGCACCTTTTCGGGCCCTGCCCTATACACAACTGCTAATAAGCCTCTTCAAACCCATTCAAATTCGCGCCAAATCCAAACCTATTGCATTTTCTAAGACAATCATTTTCCATTCAAAGCGCTTTGCAAGAATGGACTTATTTTAGGGGCTTTAGAAATCAATACATACGAAGGATGGTATGTCCTCGTACACTGCTTTCTTTCATTTCTTTTCATTTTATACGAAGTTCATCGTCTTTATCAGTTTTCAAGTGTTTTTTTATTTTTAAATGTTGCTTATTTATAGTGGTTTATGGGGTTGACGGGAAAAAAGAGAAAAAAGTACAGAGTGAGCCAAAAAAAACGTACTTTTGCGTTTTTTGGTGACAAATATTCAAAATTTTTCTTCGGCTTTCTTAGGATTCCTAGGCTTATCAGGGCAAAAGTTCAGGGACCGACAAAAGTCCGAGGACACTACCACTGTCGGATTTTGCGTTTTTCGGTGTCTTCAATACAAAAAACAAAATCCGACAGTATAGTGTCCCCGAATTTTTGTCGATTGTCCCCCGAACTTTTGTCGGTCTGTTCCCGAACTTTGGATGTTTTCTCCGAACTTTTGCCCCCCCCCCTAATAAGATTCTTAGGGTTAGACATTTTGATGGAAAATTTGTCACCATTTTCACTACGAGATAAATTATATCGTGCTCAAAATTCGCATATTTCAAGGCTTGTTATCACTTTTTGTAACTTGAGCATCACTAATACCGTTTTTTTAGAAACTATCAAGCTCCTTGTGTTCTCTCAAGTGTTCCAAACCCGGTTTCAATTTTTGCTCTCTTAGTCTCAATAAATAAAAATGTCGTCTGGATATTCTGTCTTCGGTATTGACTTTGTTTTAAAAAGTTGGCGGGACTCGTAGCCTCAAAAAGTTGGCGAAGATCTCGCCGACACAATTTTGAAAAAATTTTACACTCGAGTAAAAGCAATCATGCAATAAATGGGCAGGCAATAACACTCATATGAGATGGAGTCAAGCCACGATTTTTTGCTATAAATGCACGGTTTAAATATCGAGGTGAGTAGCCTGGTTTTGGTTCCGTTTTTTGTTGCATAATTTTTTAATTTGTTTTTTGACTAGAATTATCGGTTCCAAATATTAGGTCGGTCTCAAAACTTTCGATTGGCTACCATAAAAAGTCTCCGAGCAAAGAGTGTGTTAGTAAATTTCAAAAGTTTATACAGGGAACTAGCTAATTTTCGAAATTTTTAGTTGGAAACTTGCCATACCGCGCAACTGAAGATGATCTTGGTCACTACTTCTCGCAGGTACTAATTTCTAGAGACCGGGGCGGGGATCCCAGGATTTTTTGGGAACAACAAGAGAAAACCGGTAGGGATGCCAAGTATCCTTACACCACATTTTTTACCAAGTTTTCCATTTTTTCAATAAAAATGTCAAAAAATTCGCATTTTTTCAACAAAAATCGAAATTTTTTGGGCATTTGTTGACTTTTTGTTTTAAGTGATAATGAAACAATCCTCCTCCCTTCCCCTAGTTGTGTAAATGTATGATAATTTTCACGATTTTTAGGCCGGAAACGTAAACAATGTCCGCATCGTCTACGATCGTCAGACCAATCGCGCCAAGGGATTCGGCTTCATCGAGTTCTCCGATGAGAAAAGCTCGCAAAATGCTGTCGATCAATTGAATGGCACCGAATTCCAAGGCCGCACTCTCCGTGTCAACCTTGCCAACCAACGTCAATAATGTGCACAATCAAAAAAGATCTCACAGAATTTCATATTTTTTGTTGATTTTTTTACCTATATATTTATTTTCATGATGATTTTGTATTGAACCTAAAAAGAATAAATCTATTTTGAATTTTTGTGAGTACAGTGAACTACCGTTAAACATCTCGATAAGCGTATTCAAAAAACAAAAAATGGCTTAAAAAAGTGGCGATTAAACATGAAAATGATTCGGTCAAGGAAAACATGCAAATCATAGAAACTTTAGTATTATTGGTGCGAACGTCCGCCAATTTGTAAAAGACTTGGGAATGCAAGAGCGACAATACAAAGGACAGGGGGAAAATCATGAGGCAGATCGCGACGGAACAATTCAGACTTGGAAAAGATTATGAATGGGCAAGCTTGGAGACGAGGAACGAGAACTTACGGAATGGACATCCCAAGTTACAAGCAAGAACGTCGCTGTTACTTTATTCCTTAAGGATAAATAAATCTAAAATAAAACTTCGATTTTTACCCCTTTAGGGTCCCAGGGGAAAAAATAAATTTTCAAAATTTTTTTTGCAATAACTCGCTTCAATCGGCCCTCTTCCTTTAAAATTGCTGTTTCAATATTTATAAACCATTTTGTGTCAATATTTATTTCATAGTTATAAACAACAAAGAACACAATAAAAGTAATATAAATCTAGGTTCAAAATAGGCAATATGGACCAAAGTTGAGCTAAAATTAATTATTAACAAATATTTCAATTGATTCTTTTTTGCCCATAAAAATAGTATTAGGGCGTCCATTGCATTTGTAGAGGAGGGTCTGTGATTTTGTAACGATTACTAAGGAGGGGGAATTTTCGAATACCCACTTGCTTAATCGTTATTGCTGCCAAATCCACCAGATTTGCTGCCGAAGCCTCCGCCGCTTCCAAACCCATCGTTATTGCTTCCAAATCCGCTAGATTTACTGCCGAAGCCTCCGCCGCTTCCAAACCCATCGTTATTGCTTCCAAATCCTCCATCATTGCTTCCGAAACCTCCGCCACCTCCTCCAAATCCACCATCGTCTTTATTACGGAATCCACCGCCGCGGCCTCGTCCGCCACGACCACGTTCCTAAAAAAACATAGTGCAAAAGTAGGATTTTTTCAACAAAAAAAATGAAAACAATTGGAAAAAATTCTCCAAATTTTTTTGAATTATTTAAATTTTCAAATTTTTCAATTTCTTCGAGTTTTTTCAATTTTTTTGAATTTGTTCAGTTTTTTCTCGAACTATTTCAATTTTCGAATTGTTTCAATTTGAGTACCTTTCTCGGTTGAGGACATTCTCTTGACATGTGGCCGGATTCTCCACAGTTAAAACAACCACCTCGATCTCCGAAGTTACCACCTCCACGGCCTCTGCCACGTCCGCGTTCCTACAATTTTGACGTTATGATTTTTATCAACTACATACCTGACGAGGATTAGTGCATTCTTTAGACATGTGGCCAGATTCGCCGCAATTGAAACAACCTCTACTGGGAGGACCACCTCCTCCGCGACCTCTTCCTCGACCACGTCCGCTATCGCCACCAAATCCACCGCTACTATTTCCAAAACCATTATCGCCACCAAATCCGTTGGGATTCCCAAATCCTCCGCTATTTCCACCATCGTCACCAAATCCAGTTGATTTTATTAAGCCGTCACCTAAAATTTCGAACAAACATTCAAATAGTTCAATCACCTCCACCGGCACTATCATTCCCAAAACCTGAACTTCCAAATCCGGTGTTACCAAAACCAGCACTGCTTTCATTTTTATCATTGCCAAAGCCGCCTAAAAATGCGCTTCATGCTTTTTAAAATGATAAAAGCGTACCTCCATTAAAACCACTAGATCCCATTGTTTTTCTATTGTCATTTCCAAATCCTCCACTATTATCACCAAATCCTCCACTTTTGCTAAATCCGCTATTGCCTCCAAAACCGTTTCCACCACTTCCAAAGCCGCTATTTTCATCATTTCCAAAACCGCCTAAAATTTTTGCATAATTTGAGAAATATAAACATGTTCTTCTCAAACAATCCCTGTTGCTGTTGACTTGCTGTCAAAATTAAATAGATACACGCCCGAAAATTCAAAACTACCTCCACCAGTGATGTAATTAGGATTTCAAAAATCTGCATTTAAATTTTTTTTATTTGAAACATACAGGTTGTTTTTTAATTGTTCCCACATTTCAAAAATTCACCAAAAATTTTTTAAATCTTTTTTATTCCGTTTCCATCGCCCGATAGCTCAATCGAACGCTCTAATCACCGGATTTTTTAAAAAACAAAATTATTGAAAAAAATTATTTTCGATTTTTTAGCCCAAAAATAGTGAAAATCACGGTTTTTTAATTGCTCCCACATTTCAAAAATTAGCAAAATCGAAAATAAACTTTTTTTAATAATTTTGTTTTCTAAAAAAATCCGGTGATTAAAACGTTCAATTAAACTATCGGGCGACAAAATTGGATTTAAACTCGATTTTTGAAACGTGAGAGCAATCAAAAAACAACCTGTACATATTCGGATAGCCCATATATGAGTTCCAAAACCATTTTAATCCCCTGACAAATTTTTAAACAAATTTTCAATTGAAAAATATCTTGATTTTAAGCTAAAACTGCTCAGAAAATTACAATTTTATATAAAAATAAAAAATTTTAGACCTTTTTGGTGAAAATTAGGAAAATTAGGCATTTTTAGTGAAAAATCGTTGAGGAACCATTAGGATTTTTAGAAAAAATTTCAGACAAAAACATAAGAGGAGACCCTTATGATTTTTGAGAACTACCCGGGTTCCTCCCCGTGTGCGCAAAAGACATGAGTTTGTATCAAATTTTCGAATACACACTTCCTCCATTATTGCTGCCAAAGCCGCCAGATTTACTGCCGAGGCCTCCACCGCTTCCAAACCCATCGTTATTGCTTCCAAATCCTCCATCATTACTTCCAAAACCTCCACCACCACTGCCAAAACAGCCGCTATTACTACCAAATCCACCATCGTCTTTATTACAAAATCCACTTCCACGGCCTCCTCGACCTCGTCCGCCATGACCACGTTCCTAAAAAAATCATTTTAAAATGCAAGTAGGATCACACCTTTCTCGGCTGAGAACATTCTCTTGACATGTGTCCGGATTCTCCACAGTTAAAACAACCACCTCGATCTCCAAAGTTACCACCTCCACGGCCTCTGCCACGTCCACGTTCCTAAAATTTTGACGTTATGATTTTTATCAACTACATACCTGACGAGGATTAGTGCATTCTTTAGACATGTGGCCAGATTCG
>JAQGBS010001645.1:0-15089 GCA_034698545.1 Acrobeloides obliquus
CTCAATTGATCATTTTACATCTCAAAAAATGTTTTGAAATTCAAGTAAGATTTTAAACTTACAAGGAGTGCTCAACATAGGAAACGCGGATCTTGACAAGAGGTCTAGTGGGTTTGAAAGTATTCGACCTGAAAACAATTATGGAATATGTTTCAGATCTGAACCAAAAGAAAAATTTTTGGCTTAAATTCTTTTGTCGGAGCTGGGAGTCGAACCACGATCCATTATGGTAAACTTCGACACTGCACCACAGAGGCTTAATATAGTAGTAGTAGTTAGCACTAATCTTGATTTTTCCGCCATACGATCACGCAGGGATGCATAAAAAAGCTATAAAGGATTCGCGTTTCTTTTCGTTTCAATGCACACGTGGCCTGATTCAATAAAAAGATTCATGGTAGCCAAAAAAAATTTCGATATTATCCAAACAGTTGTCTGGAAGAGATTTGTGCCGGGTCTGCCCTAATCCGTCTGAATAGGTGTCCCAAGCACCGGCTAGCGGATCCGCCCTCATCTTTGAAGTCGATCAAAGGTCAAAAATTTCCTAATTTTTCAAAGAGTCCCCTTTATGATTTTCTAGCAAATGATTTTTCTCAAATCTCCACTAACTGATGTTTTTCGTCTTCATACACCTCTTACCCAATCCGAAAACCTTACATTTAGCTCCAGCGATCTCGGCTAAAATTTGTCCATCCTGTATTTCATTTTTAGGACGAGCTTACAGAAGAACAAAAGGCTATTGAAAGAGCTTTTGAGCGTATGATCGATGGCAGTTTCTTCAAGTAATATTTCAACTTCCATTTTTTCACACAAAAATTTTTAGCGGTGCAAGTTGGTTAAAAGTCAAAGACAACTTTACGGAGTTTGCTGGCGCTCTATTAGAATTACAATTTGGAAAATCTTTTCAGTTTTTAAAATATATAGTTGCACCAATTCTTAAAATTAGGGTATTCTTCGTTAATTTAAAATTTTGGGAGCTAGTTCACTCATTGGGCCGCACTTATCGACGCCCGAACGTTCAAAAATTTCGGTCAGCAAAATGAAGTTCTCTTCAACCTATCCTATAGTCCCAAGTTGCGACTTTCTTTCTGTGCTATCCATAAAGGCTTTTATGATTTTTTATCCCACCGGTCCTCTTTAGGGCCACAAGGGGTGTCAATTTGCATCCATGGGTGCTGGGTGCTAGCATCTTTTCGGGCCCTGGTGTCAAATGGTGATGTTCAAAATAGAAAAAGCACAACGGTTGTGACTCAAAATGACTTCTTAGTGTTATTATTTGCTACTACATATTAAAATTTTTTGTTAAAAAGTAAGGGTTGTACCAGGCTTTGTGTTGTATCATTGTACTGATTTTGTGTTTGTAACATTGAACATCACTAGTGTCAAAGCCCATGTCCCCGGAGAAATGAGTAAAGGAGCTGCTAGACAAAAGAGATATGGAACATGGATGTTTAGAAGATCATAATCTGGCAGTGGGTCGATAGTCCAGTGGATAGGAAGCGTAAAATTTGGGGATTCTGTGGCCTGGGGTCTTAACTATAAAAGCACTAACCTTTTATTTCACCCAAAAGCGCAATAGATTCCCATCAAGTCTTCGCGATCGGTCTCGTGGAGTAAACGTTACCACGCTTCTGAATTCTCGTGACGCTGAACTAAACGGTTCAATAAGTGAACTAGCTTCAAATTTTGATTTTTTAGGTAACAGAACGAAAAAGTGCTGAGGGTACAGCCAAACATTCCGACGAAGAAATCCTAATGATTTTACGAAACGATCTTCAAGCCATTCAGACTTATCTAGGCGATAAATCATTTTTCTTTGGGAACAAGCCGAACTTAGTATCTATGATTTTTTGTTGTAATGACATTGATTTTTTAGATTGATATCATGGTGTTTGCGCATGTGGCAGCAATTTACTATGTTCCTTATCGGCATCTTTCGAAGGAATTGGTTGAAACAGAGTTTCCAAAAATTTTGGCACATACTAAAAAGATGGAGAAAACCTTGTTCAGTGAATTCAAATTTGGCCATGAATAATTCATTGAATTTATTATTTATTTATTTATTAAAATACATAATACAATTACTCGATGGGTCTAATCAATTTTTTAACCATCGTAATATTAAAATACGAAAATTTAACAACAATAAATAGAGAGGGAGTGGTGACAGGGATATCAAAGAACTGACGTTAAAGAGTTTCAAACTGACCCATTCTTCCTTAATTATATGCTCGTCAAATTTTTTCTCCTTGATAAGTTCGATGCAAAAAATTACATCATTGTCTAGCTTGCGTGTCGAACTTATCAAGGAGAAAAAATTTGATGAACATATAATGTAAATGAAAGGTCAGTTTGAAACTTACCTAGATCAGTTTGGAACTCCTTAATGTCAGTTTTAACTGACCTAAAAGGTCAATTCTTTGATATCCCTGGGTGGTGATCAATCGAGCATAGTTTAGGAATAAATAATTAGACATTGTCGTGTAAAAAGGCAAAAGATTTTCTTCTTTTAAACGTGATCTAAAAATAGATCAGGCTGGTGCATTTGTACAATTATCCGATAGTTGAACTGTGACCCGGGAAAATAGCATTGTTATGTGTTGTAATATTGCAGCGGTAAACGCACGAGTGCCTAACAAACACCTGTCTAGGTGGGTTGGCGACACTTGCGCATGTACATTTGCGCATGAACAAATGTTGCACTCACAGAAGTAAATGCGCAAATGTACGTGCGCAAATGTACGTGCGCAAATGTTGCATGCGCAAATGTACGTGCGCAATGTTTCATGCGAAAATGTACATGCGCAAGTGTCGCCAACCTATCTAGGTCGAATGGCCTATTATATTTTTGAATTTTTTCGGACTTTTAACAATTTGAATTTATTTGCTCGTATGAACATTATTCGCAATCACAAATAAAGCAATCACAAATTTCTTGATCACAATCACCATGATCACATTCAAAACCTGCATCTCCGCAAGTAGCATTGCACGCAGCTTGAATACAATATTGACCTAAGTTACTTTATATAACTAATTTAACTTAAAACATACCTGGATCAAGGCAAGTATCACATGCACATGGATTCTCGGCCACATTGCTATAATATAAATCACAACTACCACTGCGGCATTCATACTGCTGACAATAACTGTTACAGACATTGGGAGCACATGCTGAAAATATATATCAAACTCATCAATAATGATCAAAGAAACTCTTACCTCCCATAGCTGATGTTGTCATAGGAACCGAACTTGGGACAACCGTATACGGAAATCCGGTGGGTTGGAAATCGGCACAAGCCATAGTCGCCATAGACAATGGTGCGGGAGTACCAGCCCAGGATGCAATATTATTAGCTCCAAGATAGCTTTGATACAAGTCAGTATATGAAACAGTAGAACTATCAGACAATTGCCAAACATAATTTGTGTTTGGCAGAAATCCAACCCAGATTTTTTGGAACTTGCCATATACAAGATCCATTTCTAAACGGATGAGTTAAAAAACGATCACCTTCGGTTTTTTTGAAAATTTTTTTCTCAAAATTAGCAAATTTTTTGTACTCGGGGGATTTTCGACCATGAGAAATCGGTTGGCGCTATTTATAAGTCTTAAAAAATTTTGATATCCTACCACAACCACGCAGGAATACCAAAAAATCAACTTTTTTTATTTTGTCTCCAATCGGGCTGAAATTTGGTACCCGGTCACCAAAATCGATTGGCGCAAGACCCAAGAACCAACAAATTTTATGACCCCTACTGCGACCAAGCAGGGATATCTAATCTTCATTAAATGATATCCTGCGTGGTCGCGGTAGGGGGTCAGAGAATTCTTGGGACTTGTGCCAATCGATTCCTGATGGCTACAAACCTCCTGGTACCAAATTTCAGCCCAATTGGAGCCAAAAAATTGATTTTTTGGCATTCCTGCGTGGTCACGGTAGGGGGTCAGGAAAATTTTTTCAAGATTTATAAATATCCAATCTATTTCTCATGGTCAAAAACCCCGAGTATAAAAATTCTTGAATTTTGGAAAAAAATTTCTACCCTGCTGTAAAATATACCCCCCCCCCCTCCTTTAGCCTGGAGCATAGGTATGGAGCTAAGGTTTACATAATGAGGGTTGAGCCAAAATCTAATGGTTGAAACTGAGGATCTGATGTTTTTGCGAACATATTTTATGGCCAGTCCCAAAACATGAAATAATTATTACTGTATTCATGTTCGACGAAAAATGGATAAGTTAATGCCACAGCCAAAGTCATGGCAAAAAATAAAGAATGTAGAACTAGACGAAATTTGCTCAGCCCAAAAGATGTTGAAGTAATGAAACTTTGATACCCACTGATTTTTTCTACACCATTTTATACTATCATTTTAATGGTCATAGTTGACGTCGTGATAGCGTCATATAAGTTTATATCACGCATTTTTTGTTTTGTTTTTCTTCCTGACCTTTTCGCAGGCGTTTAATCGGCTTTTCATGAATTTGATTGTTCTATGGAAAGACCTTTCTAAATTTATTCACTTAATCTGTATCTTGTGTTCTTGTCATTGAACAAAAAAGTTTCGTGTTTTATCGCCGGAAGTGCAACTGAAACAAATATTACATGAAAAAATTTTGCCTATCATTAGTTTTTCGATAAAAATTTTCTGCAATGTATAACACTGGTTCAAAAATTCGATTTTTCTTTGATTTGTAACATAAAAGCATCTGCTGTTTAGAGTAGGATAGGGGTAGATAAAGCACAAATATCAAATAAAATTTCATAGTTAACAGAAAATCAACTTCTTTCAACTCGATGGCACGATTCGCTCGCTATCTCGCCAGGGATCATGTCTCTCTAGGGATTTCGTCCCCTATGCGGAACTTGGCTCGGTGGAAAAATAAAATTCTTGATTTGACAGAAGTTTCAACTAAAGTTCAAAATTGTCTTCGACAAAAAGATATAAAAAATGGCATAAGTATGTTCTTGTAACTTCAAAAGTATTTTTTTGTAACTTCAAAAGTATTTTTTTGTAACTTTATAAAAAAGACCGTTTTATAAAAAATTTTCAGTTTTTGAGGCCTTAGGCTTTATATTACAACTATATTATTATAATCAATTTATATTATGTAAATAAATTGATTTTCGCTTCAAAACACCGATCCCTTCCCTGAATCAGGCCAAGGAAGCGTTTTACGGTTTGGGAGTGCGCGCAATCGATTAGCCACCTAGAAAAATCTAAGAATCGATGATTTTCTCATAAAAATCTGAAACTGTTTGATTTTTGTTTCAAAACACCGATCTCCCCCCTGAATCAGGGTCAGGATGACGTTTTCACGCTTCGACGATGAGCACAATCGATTTATCGTATGATTTTACCTCTAAAAATGATCTTGTTAGAAAAAATTTTTTTCTTAGATTAGTCCATAAATGTAGGTAAAGTTACAAAAAAATACTTTTGAAATTACAAGAAAATACTTTTGAAGTTACAATTGAGAAGTTACAAAAAAATACTTTTAAAGTTACAAAAAAAACTAGAGCCATAAAAAATCGATCTAAAACCCTTTAAGAGAATAACCTACATTAAAACTTGACCAGAATGTTCAAGATAAAATAGGAATAATTATACATGCTCATTATAAGAATGAAGTTAGAACACGAGTTAAAGATTTGCTTAAGGAGATTGAAAACGAATTTAAAAACACTCACTATGCTCTACAATAATAACTGTTTCGAAAAAAATTTCGATGGACATGTACTGATAGTTTCCTTGTTAGTTAGCTAAGGAGGAGTACGGCGCCCCTGAGTCTTAATTATGCTACGGGTCTGGTTGGGGGTTTGTTCAAACCATTTTTTAGCGTTACCTAAATTTAGGCTAACCTAACCAAAAATTATAGTTTGGGGAAGGGTAGTTCCTTAAAGGAAGAAAATTCTGAACCAGTTGTATACTTGTGTTTCTATGGGTATAGTCTATGGGATTTTGTAGTTTGTTACAACGCTTCTGACTAACAGGCCTTACTTTACCAAATGGTCGATTTTTATTAAATTAAAAAAATGCACAACAATAAAAATTTTATTTAGTTAAATATATAGATCGAGTGCCGAAGGCGCTCAAAATTGCACTCATCGAAAAAATTTCTATGTAAGAATGTCATGATATGGCCGAGGACGACACAACAACCACAAAGGACGAGAGACGCCCAACAACCACAAGGACGACACAACAATTCCTGAACATGACATCTAGCTCATTTTTCTTCATATGGCACCAGCATTCCAGAATGGTATCGTGTGCTGGGTTTTGATCGCTAGTTTTCGAGATAGAAAAGACACGCACACACAAACTTAAGCGTAATCTAGTTTTAAGATTTAACATTTGGAGTTCCATTATTGTTTAATTTATTCGAAGAAATGGCTGATACAAACCTAACTTGATTTTTCCCATATCCAAGAATTTTCAAGGCTATACTTCTTGCAGTCAAATTAAACGTTAAAATAACAAAAGCATCGATGGAAAACAATATAAAATTAGTCGCCATAATTGAAAAGAACACAAATTCTTTGCTAAGTCCAGTTGCAGATGCAATCGATGATAAGTAGTTGAAACAAAAACTTTGGATTTCAAATGTACTGCAGATTATGGCACTCTAAAATAGCTTTAGTTCAAAATGTTGTGAAAGAAAACAGACTTGTATTAAGATTCGGATTTCACTTTTCTTTTCGTGGCTATTTTGGGCTAAAATTTTTTTCCTTTGGGCGAATATTAAGAAGAACGTTATGAGGTAAAAGATTAACATGAGTGGTGGAATATATGCAGCTATAATTGATAATGCCTAAAAAGAAAAATCTTGCGATTGGCGTGGCGATTCTTTGCTAAGTCCGGTTGAGGACCGACACTTGAGGACGGACATTTGAGGACAGTCATTTGAAGACGGGATATTTGACGACCATTTGAATACGGGACTCTTTTGAATTTGCAACTGGTTTTTTTCTCAAATGACCGTCAATATCCCGTCCTCAAATGTCCATCCTCAAAAGTCCCAGCCTCAAATGTTCCGTCCTCAAACGTCCTAGCCTCAAATGTCCTAGTCTCAAATGTCCCGTCCTCAAAAGTCCTGTCCTCAAATAGCCATCGTCAAATGTCTCATCCTCAAGTGCTTGTCCTCAACTATTGCCACGCTTTGCAATTCAATGCCATAAAAAATAGATTGATCAGATCCCACCTTTCTAAAAATATTATCGTTACATGCATATTGTAATATCATCTCTAAAAAAACTCTATTTGACAAGAAAAAATAAGGGCAATAGGAACAAATGTACCGCAAAGAGGAACGAGCGCACAGTTTTTTGTTTTTGAAATAATCCAAAATTACGTGGCGAATTTCGATGATTTTGGTGTCATTTTAAAGCTGGCAATCGTAGCAATCGAACGACACCAAAATCATGGCATATCTCTTTATGGTTGCTGAGATATTTGATAAAATGTGAAAAATGTCGATTTTCGGACAAAATTCTAAAAAATCGACTCTTGTTTGTGTGCGGTGCATTCGTTCCTATTGTCAAAATAAGGAAGTTACCTTCTGAATTAAAAATTTTTACACACCCAGTAAACTGTAATAAAAAGTAAAATGTTAAAGCGTATACCCAGACTATGCATATCACCCTAATTTTAAAACTTTAGACAAGAAATTTGAATCATACTCACCAACAAATTCTACCATTATCAAATAAAGAATTATTTAATTTTGGTGAAGCAAAAATGAAAAATCTATTTAATGTCAAAATAAACGCGAATGCTAATAAGGCAATAAACGCAAGTGTGTTCAAAAACACTATAGGATAATAGAGAAAATTCGGTAGTACTTGTTGATTTGTAAAAGACATTGGTATTATAATCACGAGTTGGACGAAGAGGTTGAAAAAATCGTTTATTAACATTTGTGAAGCGATCAAGAAGAATGACATGCTTTTGAATTTGTGGAAACCCTAAAAATGATAGTTCTAATGTGCGAGACAAATGTTACATACGCAAATGCTACATGCGCAAAAGCACCTGCGCAAAAATGAATGCGCAGATGCACATGCGCAAATGTTGCACGCGCAAATATGCATGCGCAAATGTACATGCGCAAGTGTACATGCGCTGGGGGCGTACTTAACAGGAATAAAAATGCCGAAGTAAAAATGTCAAAAAAATTTTTTAACAAGTGACCCTTTAGGGGTAACTTATTGCGTGGAATCGATTGCGCGCACTCTCGAACCTTGAAAACGCTTCTTTGACTCTGATTCAGGGAAATCGGTGTATTGAAGCGAAAATCAAATATTTTCGGATTTTTATGAGAAAACCGTCGAGTCTTAGGTTGTTCTAGGCGGGGAATCGATTGCGATCACTCCCGTACCGTGAAAATGCTCCCTGATTCAAGGAAAAACTAAAAAATAACACTTTCAGATTTACGCTTAAAAATACCAATCCCTTCCCTGAATAAAGGTCAAGGAAGCGTTTTCAAGGTTCGAGAGTGCGCGCAATCGATTTCTCGCATAGGAAAACCTAAGAATTAACTCATAAACATCTGAAAATGTTTGATTTTCGCTTCAATATACCGATTTCCCTGAATTAGGGTCAAAAAAACGTTTTCATGCTTCGGGAGTGCGCGCAATCGATTCTCCGCCTAGAAAAACCTGAGAATCGACGGTTTTCTCATAAAAATCCGAAAATGTTTGATTTTCGCTTCAATACACTGATTCTTTCCCTGAATCAGCATCAACGAAACATTTTTAAGGTTCGGGAGTGCACGTAATCGATTCCTCGGATAAAATTACCCCTAAAGGGTCACTCGTTAAAAAAATTTTCTACCCGCCATAAGTTGGACCCTCCGTTTAAAATTCAAATCTCTAAATATTTTTTACCTTTATAAAAACTGCCAATAATAACATATTAGCCGATAAAGATATACCAGAAAAGGCTACGTATAAAATCGATCCAATTAGTCTAATTGTCGGAATATATCCCATACTGGAGAAATATCAACAATCTTGTTCTAGATTTTTAGGGGGAAAAATTTTTAAGTATCAAGTTAGATTACACAAATATATATATGAATAGACTTCCTACAAATATAATGATATTGGTTGGTATTTTCTCAACAAGAATTTTATTGCTATAAGATTCTTATTGAGAAAATAATATTTTGGTACTGAGAAAATTCTCAAGAAATAAGAATTATTTTAATGCAACTAATCAACCATCAAATTCGTACATTAAATTGCTGTTGGATGCTTTTATGTATGAATTTATATGATTAAACTTTATTTTTTACTCATGATTTCATTTTAAAATTAGTGTCAATCATTAATTTTTGACATTAGATTTGTAGATCTTTCTGGTTGATTTCATAAATTTAAGCTTTGTTTTAGAATTTACTACAAATTTAGAAATTGTTTTAGTAGTTCAAAATAAGTACGTACTTTGTGGAATTGAAAAGTTGGAGCTAGTAAACCTGGGGGTCCCCACTTTTCATGAATCCAACGGTCGAAATAAACTTTTCTACAAATTTTATAAAAGGACACCCCCTAGGGGTAAAATTTGACGAGGAACACGATGGTGGCATTATTTCCGTTTTAAAATAATCGAAAATGGTCGAAAATTTGTATTTTTTTAATGTTCCTAGCTAAAAATATGGAAAAACAAGAAAT
The DNA here is from genome assembly GCA_034698545.1 of Acrobeloides obliquus. Classification (NCBI taxonomy): domain Eukaryota; kingdom Metazoa; phylum Nematoda; class Chromadorea; order Rhabditida; family Cephalobidae; genus Acrobeloides; species Acrobeloides obliquus. The sequence continues at coordinate 9,690 of JAQGBS010001645.1, forward strand.
TCGGAAAATACGAAAAAATCGAGAAAACTTAAATTTTTGACATTTTCGATTATTTTGAAGCGGAAATAATGCCACTATCGTGTTCCTCGTCAAATTTTACCCCTAGGGGGTGTCCTTTTATAATATTTTTAGAAAAGTTTATTTCGACCTTAGGATTCATGAAAAGTGGGGTTCCCAGGTTTACTAGCTCCGAAAAGTTACTGCCTTTTTGGTGCTAGTCGACAATAGGTATCCAATGAAAAAATCCAAATTTATACGACAGATTAAATTTATATAAGATAAAAAGTTTAAAAAAATTTATTATTTGCAAGCGATTAAATCAAGAGTTTTTCCATTCTGGGATGAGTAAAGTAGCAACACATTCATGTTTGAGTCAACCGCTTTTATTTTTTTAGTACTTTTTTAGTAAAAATATTTTGACCTTTGACATTTTGGTTTTTTTCAATTTTTCAATTCGAAAATCGCAAAAATGCGGTTTTTGTATATATCATAACTTTTTTAGGCGTCTGCATAGTAAAGTGGAGAGTGAGTTCGCCCACACCCATGTATTCACGCAGCAGGACCCGGGTTCGATCCCTGGACGTTTAGAGGTTATCACCGTGTGGCTAAGACAAAGGCTAACACTTCACGGCCTAGGGTCCGTGTTAGTTTCTCCCTTTGAGGCTTTTAGACACCAATGGGTATTCTCGGCTTGGGTTGGCCATCTGTGGAGAGATGGGCTCAAGTTTTTGCATTTTTTTACAGGGTAGCTAAAAAACCGCAATTTTTCGATTTTTCGAATTTAACACAGATTTGGCGAAATTTTTGTTTAAATATAAGGTAGCGAGAACTTTTTCCCCATCCTGTCGGTTTGACAAATAAATGCTCTTTATTCGTTTTTGTTACCTACGCAAAATCGATTTTGCATGCCTTTTTGGCATGTTGATGAGAACAAAAATGTTACAAACAAACTATGCAATTCAAAATGAGGGCTATAAAAGATGAATGTATCCCTCTAGAGGGATACATTCATCTTTTACTTTTTAGCCTCAAAAAATTTACATATAAACAATATATCAAATCGAACAGTCAATTAAGAATCTAAAATGAACAGTTTCTCTTTCTATTTTCTCGTGATTTCTATTCTTCCAATCGCCATCTCCCAATGTCCTTCAACAGGTCGTTTAGGGCCAGACAATCATTGTTATGCCGCTTATAATAGCACTGGTCCAGGCATGCCATTGGATTGGACCAATGCTGCCAGATATTGTAGAAAACTCAATGGAAATCTCGCTTCTATCCACGATGGATTTGTGAATAGCTTTCTTTGGGATTGGTCCAAGGATCCGACTGTCGGTGATATTTGGATCGGGTTATATTGCAGCACGAGCCAAACTAATGATACGTACATGTGGATAGATAAGTCAGCTTATGATTATAAAAACTGGGTCCAACTACAGACGAACTGTGATAAATTTGGGAATGCTTGCGCATACATGCAGAGTCAAGATGGTAAGTGGACTACATATTTAATGTGCACATTCGATGCTAAGTCGTTTATTTGTAAATTTTAATTTTATCATAAACTATATAAAATGTTTATATAAATTCATTTACAAACATAACATAATTTTGATCGCATGAAATAATTGATTCTAACCCAAAAAATAAGAATCCGAAATTTAGAAAATCAAAATTAGGCTTAGACTAAGCCTAAGGCCGTTTTTCCCAGACTTCCTTCAAGCCAAAACCCATTTTACGCTGCTGGGCCGGGACAGCGGATTTTTACGGGTCTAAAAATGAGCCGGGGACGCAAATTTTTGCGGGCCGTAAAAAATCGCGGCCCTGTTGCACTTCTGTTTTTTACTTACAGAGTTTGTATGAATCGATTTCCTGCATAAAATAACCCTTATGATTTTAGAAGAAAAATCTAAAATTTTCATACTTTCGCTTCAATACACACTCTTAATTCCCTGAATCAGGGTCAGGAAAGCATTTTCAAGCTTCTGGAATGCACGCAATCGATTCCTCGCACCAAATTACCCCTATATAGGTTATATCGAGAAAAAATTTTTTTGTCGAAGAATGGCCTATTATCCGCACCCTTTTTAACAATTTTAATTTATTTGCCGGTATTAACATTATTCGCAATCACAAATAAGCAATCACAAATTCCTTGATCACAATCACCATGATCACATTCGAAATCTGCATCTCAGGAAGTAGCATTGCACGCCGCTTGAGTACAATATTGGCCTAAGTTACTTTATATAACAAATTAAGCTTAAAAAATACTTGAATCAAGACAAGTATCACATGCACATGGATTATCGGCCACATCGCTATAATATAAACCACAACTTCCACTGCGGCATCCATGCTGCTGGCAATAACTGTTACAGGCATTGGGATCACATGCTGAAAATATATATCGATTCCATCAATAATGATCAAAGAAACTCTTACTTCCCATAGCTGATGTTGTCATAGGAACCGAACTTGGGACAACCGTATACGGAAATCCGGTGGGTTGGAAATCGGCACAAGCCATATTTGCAGTAGACAATGGTGCGGGGATACCAGGCCAGGATGCAATATTATTAGCTCCAAGATAGTTTTGGTACAAGTCAGTATATGAAACAGTTGGACTATCAGACAATTGACAAATATAATCTGTGTTTAGCAAAAATCCAACCCAGACTTTTTGGAGCTCGCCATATGCAAGTACCATTTCTAAACGGATAAGTTTAAAAATGACCACCTTCGGTTTTTTGGAGAAAAAATTTTCTCAAAATTTGCTAATTTTTTATACTCCTGGGGTTTTCGGCCATGAGAAATCGGTTGGCGCTATTTATAAGTCTTGAAAAAATTTTGATATCCTACCACAACCACGCAGGGATACCAAAAAATCAACTTTTTTTATTTTGTCTCCAATCGGGCTGAAATTTGGTACCGGTCACCAAAATCGATTGGCGCAAGATCCAAGAACCAACAAATTTTATGACCCCTACCGCGACCAAGCAGGGATATCTAATCTTCATTAAATGATATCCCTGCGTGGTCGCGGTAGGGGGTCAGAGAATTCTTGGACTTGCGCCAATCGATTTCTGGTGGCCAAAAACCCCCTGGTACCAAATTTGAGCCTAATTGGAGACAAAATGTTGATTTTTTGGCATCCTTGCGTGGTCACTGTAGGGGTCAGGAAAATGTTTTCAAGATTTATAAATATCCAATCTATTTCTCATGGTCGAAAACCCCCGAGTATAAAAAATTCTCGAATTTTGGAAAAAAATTTCTACCCTGCTGTAAAATATACCCTCCTGGAGCATAGGTAGGGAGCTAAGGTTTACATAATGAGGGTAAGCCAAAATCTAAAGGTTGAAATTGAAGGGGATGGCTAAAAATCCGATTTTTTGCGAACATATTCCAGCCCCAAAACATGAAATAATTATTACTGTATTCATGTTCGACGAGAAATGGATAAGTTAATGCCAGAGCGAATGACATGGCAAAAAATAAAGAATTTAGAACTAGACGAAACTTGCTCAGACCAAAAGATGTTGAAGTAATGAAACTTCGATGCCCACTGATTTTTTCTACACCATTTTATAATAGCATTTTAATGGTCATATATGACGTCTTCATAACGTCATATAAGTTTGTAACACGCATTTTTTGTTTTGTTTTTCTTCCCAACCCTTTCGCAGGCGTTTAATCGGCTTTTCGTGATTTTCATTGTTCTATTGATAGACTTTTCGATAGACGAACATTAGTTATTAATAACGACAAAAAAGAATTAAAAATAATTTATTCACCTACTCTGTATCTAGCGTTCTTGTTATTGAACAAAAAAGTTCCGTATTTGTATAATAAAGATTAAAGGGGGTGTACTTTATAGCCGGATCTCGAAAAAATTTATTTCCACAAAAAGGACCCTAATGAGGTCCCGTTTTTGGCGAAATGTCGAAATTGTTGTCAATCCTTAGGCACAACTCACTTTTCACCTATTTTCGTAGAATTTTCTGCAAATTAAATTTATTATGATCACATGGCCCGCATTGAAATAAACAATGAACAACATAAAACATAGGATAGTGGAAATTTTACACATCGTATACTGTGCCGACAATAAAACCAAATATAACAAGAAATAAATTTATTTACGATTCGATTTAAGAAACAAACAATGGTTAAAATAAAGCAAAAGACAATCAGATGTTAAAGGAAACAGAAATATACTGATATAAAGTTTATATGTTATAGATTGAAACTACGTAGAGATATACGCGATGAATGGTGAGCCTTTCAAGTGTTGGCCGGAGAGTTTCAAACTAATTTTGTATTCACCCGGTTCTTCTGCAATCCAAATCACGTCTATTGTGCCATCCTAAACAGAAAATTATCAATAGTGAAGAAGAAATTGGCTGAAGGAGCTCAGAAAATTACAATTTTTATTGGAAAATTTTGGACCTTTTTGGTGAAAAAATAGAAAATTTTGGTCATTTTTGGTGAAAAATCGTTATGGGGGACTACAGCGGGCCTATACAATAATCTGAAAATAAAAAAATCAATCACATTGTTATAAAAATGAGCATTGGCGTAGTCAAATCCCAGAAAAATCTTTGTAAGAACTGGGAGAAGGGGGTACTGTAGTTCATTTTTCAACAAAAATAATCAACTTACATGATTATCACGGCGATCCAAATGGACTTTACTCTTTCCTTCAACAATTATAGCCAATCGGCTATCCAACCATCCTCCAGTGCAAATAGTGAAACGAGCTGGTTCGCCAACTCGAGCCCGTTTTAGACCATCACCAAACACAGAATAATGGCCATCGTTTTCTGACATCACCACGAAATCGATTGGACTTCCCAGCATGTTCACATTATTATGTAGAATGTGCAGATGATGTTCTCCTAAAGGAGTCAAGTGAAAACAAACAGATAAATGACCAAAAATTTCCTATTTTTAAGCCAAAATTCGCATTTTTTCACCAAAAATGTGCGAAATTTTGGGGGAACTTTCCCCTTCTTTGCGCGACTGCTACGGCCCTGGATGCACAATTTACAAAAAGTGAAGATAACAGACTAGAAATATGCTAATTTTGAGCGCGATCATATTTCGTTCATAGCAACAATCAATTTTCGTAACTCTCAGACTTTTTATGTTTGTGCTCAAAATTAAATATTTCTTCTGTGATATGAATTGACACGTTTTGTAACTTATGCATCCACATTAATCTAGCCCAGTTGCTCTGTAACTCCTCGACAGCTTCCAATAAGAAACTCACCAGGTTCATTTGGTCGATAATGAATGTTGATAGTACCATCTCTGTTATCAACCACGCGAACCACTTCTTTTGACCCATCGGGCTTTGCAATATAGGCTTTAAGCTTCCAGACATCACGGACGCCGCCT
>JAQGBS010001646.1:0-15087 GCA_034698545.1 Acrobeloides obliquus
AAATCCGGAAATTCTTTTTGCATTTTATTCCCCAAACAAAATACTAATTTTGTAGTAGGCGATTTTTTCTGAAACCTTTCTTTTGACCGAAAACTTTAACTTCTAAGTTTACGACGTTGTTGAAAAACTCGAATCTACGATATTCAACTTCAAAAATCTCCAGTTCTTCGGAGACTTATCCGATTTCGATAATTCTTTTTACATTCTGTAATTTAGGTTAAATGCAAACTTTTTGTTGAGCGGTTTTTTCTGAAACCTCTGTCCCGCCGAGATATAAGACTTTAAAGTTTTAGGTGAACCTATAAACCGGCAACATTTCTCGATCCCTTTAATTTGAAATCGCGCCACCGTGGCAAAAAAAATCGGATTTTTGTGATTTTTGAGTGATTTTTCAAAAATTTTCAATTTTCACCACATAACCCTATAGAGGATTTCCCTATTTAAAAAAACGATTGCACGCATTGGCGGATCTTGAAAACGTTTCCCTGACTATGAATTGCATTTTTTGTGAAAATGTGTTAATCTAGGGTCAGGGAAGTGTTTTCAAGGTTCGGCAATGCGCACAACCGATTTATAGCATAGACAAACCCCTATAAGGTTATTTTGGTAAAAATTTAAAAAGTTGAAATTTTTTGAAAAAATTGCTCAAAAATTGCCAAAATCCGGTTTTTTTGCGCCATCCTGTAATTTGTATTTTAGAAATTTGAAAGCATAAAAGATCCAAGCCATCTAGTTGGTTGCGTGCATTTAAGTAAGCATATCAATTTTTTAACAAAAGGTTATACTCGAAAACCTTCTGCGCCTACACATTGAATCAGAGTAAATGTATTGACGTGAAAAGCCAGATAATGTCGAGATACAGCGCCCTTTTGAAAAAATAGCCTTAAAAATTGAATTTTTGGGGGTACCCCTACTCTTATGTTTCCTTTACACTTACCCCCTACCTACTAACTTTTAAAAAAGACCGCATGTCAACCCGATTTATCGTTCCCGAGATCTTGTGGTGATGCACGAACGGACGTACGAGCACAGGAATAGGCTTTTAGTATTCATAATTTTTAGATTTAAGCGAATTTTAGAGAGAAGTATGCAAAGCGAATTCCATGAAACATGTCAAGCGATTTTGAAATTCCGCCAATGTATCTATCCGAAAAAAGTGCAGATAACTAATTCGACAGAAAAGAAAGGATTTTATGCATTTGAAAGCTATGAAATCAAACGGACAGATGGCTGGCACCTAACGGTTATATTCGAAACAAATATGCAAAATAATTTCAACTGTGGCACCGAGTTTATTGTAGACAAACCGGATGGAACTGGGAAGCGTCGATGTAAATGTATTGATAAAATAGTTAATGTTAATGAGCTAGACTAAATCTAATACTTTTTCTGCTTTTTAATGGTTATTTATTTGTTATATACAAAATAAAAATCTTTAAGTTGCAGTCCAGTCGGAAAAAAAGTTGCCATTTTTTGTATATGTTACGGGAAAATTTGAACTGATCAGATTAGCCTTAGGCTTAGTTTTAGGTTTAGGCTAAGACTTAGCCTTAGGCTAAGCCAAAACTAAGGTTTGGCCTAAAGCTAAGGCTAAAGCTAAAACTAAGCCTAAGACTAAGCATAAAACTATGTATGATAATTATATATTATATTGACTATATTTGAACAAGTTAGCAGTATCTTTTTTAACAATATCCCAGTTTGTGGTGAATTGATCTTTGTAATATTTCAAAAGCTTTTTAACCCAAGCTTTTTTGATCGCTTTGTTGAGCATTTTATATTCCTTCGTAATTATAGCTGTTGGAGCAGCACTATTAGCTTGCATTTTTTTCACTTGCACTTGGATCTAAAATTAAATTTATCAAAGACGTTTAATTTTTTAGCGACCAGTCCACTTCAAAAAAAGTTGTCATAATTTGTATTCAGGAAGTTCATGAAATTTGTAGCATTTTTTGTTTTTACGGTACCTTCTGAATCGTTGTAGTTTTCGAGATAATTGAGTTTGAAGTTGTTCATGTTTCCGTTGTAATACACAAACTTTTTTAAATTTTTAAATCAATTTTTTAAATTTTCATAAAATGAACATTGTAGCAATTTTTTATAACTAAACGAGACGAACAAAATGACATTAAAATTATCCAATTTGAAAATTGTTTTTGGTTATTAAAACGAAAACATGAATCAGGGTTTTTGTTTCAATAACCCAAAACAATTTTCAAATTGGATAATTTTAGTGTCATTTTATTCACCTTGTCGAGATATAAAATTGTTGTATTTATTTTTTCTAAATGTTCAAGGATATTGAGAATTATTTTCTTCTCAATATACAAACTTTTATTTATTCAGGGATTTTACCATGGCGTTCATGTTTTCGTTTTAATACACAGACTAAACTTCACATGCGATTATCTCGACGCTGTTAACGATTCAGAATATGCCGTAAAAACAAAAAATGCTCTAAATTTCATGAACCCTTCAAATATATACAAATTATAGAAACTTTTTTTCCGAGTGGATTATGTGTTGTAAATTCGTACTTTCTTAATAACTGGTTGGAGCTGGGTCAAGAAACCGACGGCTAAAATTTGCACGGCATTTGTGGCCTGTGATGACCCACCCAAATCAGTAGAAAGTTGACTGAAATCAGACGTAAATTGTGAATATTGTGATGTTGTCAATAGAGAAACTGCTTGAGCTACTACTCCTAAAAAATTTTCTTCCGATTATTTTTTAGCACTAAGTTTTTTTGAAAATTCCAAAAAATTGAATTTTGAAAATGGTTTATCCTTTTCTCCCCCCCCCCTCCTCAAGCATATAATAGGTTGGGCAGGATCGACAAGAGAGAGGGAGAGAGTTTCAGATGGTGAGATATTTGACTTTGAAACTGATAGGCAAAAACAAAAGCCTAGATTAACTTGTGGTGATGGTGTAGTGGTTAGAGCGTTCGGCTAGCAGCCATAAGGTCGAGGGTTTGATTCCTGGGTGCGTCATTTTGTTTTTGCCTCATTTTTTTGAAAGTCAACTTTGAAGCTGATAGTCAAAAAATGGGGCAAAAATAAAATGACGCACCCGGGAATCAAACACTCGAACTTATGACTGCTAGCCGAACGCGTTAACCACTACACCATCATCACAAGTTAATCTAGACTTTTATTTTTGCCTCATTTTTTGACTATCTTCTTTAAAGTCTCGCCATTGTTCCCATTCTCTTTTTTATTCTTTTCCCTATCTCAATTTTTGGCTAACCTTGTCCAATTTCTGTTGCATTTTTCATTTGATAAATTTGTCCAGTTACCCAATCAAACAGCTAAAGTACAGGGTGTTCACAAAGTCTTATGGAATTTTAAATCATCTTTTCTCAGAGAGTTTAAATCCATTTTACTTCATCGAAATGTCCTTGGAATGGTCATGATTTGCGGTTTTATCTGTATAAAAAGTTTTGGGGCTGTACGGCCTAGGGGGCGCACTTAACGTGACTCCCAAAGCCGAAGTAAAAAAGGTTAAAATTTTTATAGAAACACATCCTCTAGGGGTAAAAATTGATACAGAACACGCTGGTGCTATTATTTCGGATCGGGTATGAACCTCTTAAACTCTCTAAGATGATTTAAAACCTCATAAGACTTTTCGAACACCCTGTATTTTTAATAAATCAATTTTTATACGTTTTTCTTTACTTACTTGTCCGGATTGCTCAGCACTAGTGAAATTGGAAAGAAGGTTCAAAAATTTGTTGACAAATTTTTGCTTTGGTGTCAATTTTGCTTGACATATGTTAATGGTTAAAATAGAAAGGAAAAAAATAGCGAAGAACTTGGTCATATTGTTATCACGAGGTGGAATTAAAGGCGGAAGATCTCAGTGATGGTTTTGGTAATGAGGTAAATCCCTTGTACTGAATCCGTTGTAGTTAATCCATTCTAGGCTCAAATGAGCCGCAATTAAAGCAGATTAATGAATATTTTTTAATCGTTTTTTTTGCATTCCATTATACTTTTACTAATATAATCCCTTTCACGGTGGGATGATAAATACAAGTTCAACAAAGTAGCGAAGTGGTTGAACGGGGATGGTTCGACCCCGTAGAATGCATAGGCAGCACCCCAGGTGGAATTTTCAAAAAACATACAACCCTCATTTGGTCCTCCTCCCGATGGGGTCATTTGGCGACCAAAAAAGATTGACAAATTTAAAAATTTTTTTAATAAACATTTTAACAGTAAAAAGATTACATATAAATATGCTGCTCCAAGAAACCTACTTTTCGACTATTAATCCTCAATGTATCGGCCTTCCGACCCACATTCTACGTCCCTCTTCATACCCCTTCCCCAACCCCCAGGTGAAACCTGGAGTCTGCCCATGTATGCCCCGTAGTGTCGAAATTTGAATTTGAGCGAATCAAAAAAGTTGTTAAAGCAAATCCTTCTTGAAATTACATGAAAAAATCCTAATGATCCCCTTATATTTTTGCCAGAAATTTTTGAAAATTTGGAGCTCGTCTACAGGAGGAGGGGAGCCACATACCTGATTTTTTTCAATAACTTTTTTTCCGATCCTCTTCTAAAAATCGACTTTTTAGGGTAATTTCTAGACGAAAAATCGATTGCGCGCATTCCCGAAGCGTGAAAATGCTTCCTTGACCCTGATTCAGGGAAAAGATGTGTTTATTGAAGCGAAAATATGAAAATTTTAGATTTTTCTTCTAAAATCATCGTTCTAAGGGTTATTTTATGCGAGAAATCGATTCAGCGCATCTCCGAAACGTCAAAATGCTTCCTTGACCCTGATTCAGAGAAATAAAAGTGTGTATTGAAGCGAAAATCCATCATGTATTAATTTCCCTGAATCAGGATCAGAGAAACCTTTTCAAGCTTCAGGAATGCGCGCAATCGATTTTCCGTATGAAATTACCCTCAAGAATATGATTTTGAAGGAGAAAGTTCAAAATTTTTCGATTTTCGCTTCAATACACACATCTATTTCCCTGAACCAGGGTCAAGGAAGCATTTTCACGCTTCGGGAATGCGCTCAATCGATTTTTTGCCTAGATATTACCCTAAAAAGTCGATTTTTAGAAGAAAATCGGAAAAAAATTTGAAAAAAAATCACATAAGTGGCCCCCTCCCTCCCCATGTAGACGAGCTCCGAAATTTTTTTTAAATTTTCCATTTTTTCAACAAAATGTCCAAAATCTGCTATTTTGCACTTAAAAATTAATTTTCTGACTATTTTCAGCTCAAAAAGAAGCATTTCTCAACAAAAAAGTTGTCAAAGACATTCCTTTCAGATTAAATGCACTTGATTTGGTCCATAGCGATGATGTTGCTTATCCAGTATTATATTAAAAAAAGTTTATGAGGCTTATGAATAACGTGAAAAATGTAAATTTTTTCACTTTACAATTCTCATTTAAGTTCACTTTTTTATTATACAGGGTGAGTTAAAAAAGTGCATCCTTGTGATTTTTGGGCTAGAGAAATTTTTTTGAGATCGGAAAATTTTTTACTAAAAATGACCCATATAGGGGCAATTTTATGTGGGGAATCGATTGCGTGCATTCCCCAAACATGAAAACGCTTTCTTGGCCCTGATTCAGGAAATGGATTCAGTATATTGACGCGAAAATCGAAAAAATTTCTATTTTTGTGGGGAATCGATTGAGCACATTATAAACATGAAAAAATCATCATGACCCTGATTCAGGGAATGGAGTCGTGTAAAGACAAAAAAATAAAATTTTTCGATTTTCGCATTAATACACCAACTTCATTCCCTGGATCAGGGTCAAAATAATCCCATTCATAATCTCGTTCAGAGGTCACAAAAATTTGTTCATCTTCAATATTCTCTCCGTTCTCGTGCCACCCCAGGTTCAGCAAATCCCGCCGAAACCTGCATGCTTCATAAATTTCCGGCGGAAGATTTTCTTACCTTTAAAATTTCATGCTTAGAAAATGTGCGCAATCGATTCTCCGTATAAAATTACCCCACTCCCCTCCCTCCAGATAGATGCTTTCCGGACGAGAATAGAAATGTTTTCGATTTTCACGTCAATACACCGAATCCATTCCCTGAATCAAGGTCAAAAAAGCGTTTTAATACTTCGGGAATGCGGGCAATCGATTCTCTGCATAAAATTACCCCTATATGATCATTTTTGTTAAACAAATTTTCCGGTCATAAAAAAATTTTTCGGACCCCAAAAATCACAAAAATGCACTTTTTTAATCACCCTGTAAATAAATTTAAAAGCTTATTTTTTAAATGTTTAGTACTGAGAATTTGCAATGAAAACTCTAGTACAGAAATACAGGTGATCCACGATTGACCCTGATTCACGGAATGGATTCGGTGTATTGTATTAATTCAAAAATAAAAATTTCTACTCTCGCCTGGAAAGCATCCTTTACAGCACATTTTTGAAGATATCTCGGCTTCCAGAAGATCGTTCGAAACGATTTTGTTAGGTTATAGGGGGATTAATTTGGGACAAATTCAGTAAAAAAATTCTAAAATTTGAATATAAGAAAAATGACTATTTTTAATTGCCAGATTTTGCACGTGAATTTTCATTTTTTCCAGTGGTCTAATTTTTTTTATTTTTACATATTCTGAAAGAGAAAATTTTTTCCTACAAAGCTGTCAAAAAAATTTAAGATTTATTAAAAAAATAGCAAAAAAATGAATTTGACTGCAGTGTGATTCGAACCATCGACCTGTTAGGTATAAGATGACGCACTACCATTGCGCCACGAAGGCAACTTATTTAGTGATTTAAAAGTTATATATAATCTTGCGTTTTTCACGACTCCAAATCTTGCAATTAAGAATAGAAATTTTTTTATATTCAAATTTATATTTCTTTACTGAATTTGTCCCAAATTATTCCCCCTACAGCCTAAAAAAACCATTTCGAAAGATCTTGCCTGGAAGCCGAGCTATCTTTAAAAATGTGCTGTAAAGAACCCCGTGGATCACCCTGTAGATTTGCAATAACTTATTATTTTTCAAATAACATTTTGCATCCGGATTTGTCTTAAGACTCCATGCCTACGCTTCCTTTTCATTCTTATTAAGAAAGACGGAAACATAATTTTTGCATCCATATTCTAAGAAAGTTCGTTGTTTTCGTTTTAATTTTTAGGATTTTTATTTATTCCTAAAGTTATCTGGGGCAAGTTTTCCCCTTCTTTTCTAAACTATATAACCTTGGAGCTTTTTATTTAAATAGTTATGCCGGACAAATTATTTCTACTATTAATTTTGTTGGGATTAAATTTTATACATGGTAATCTTCCCATCAAGGTAATCTTTGTTTCAAAGCTAGATTCATGGAGCATGACCTCATGGCTAGAACGCTGGGCACTTGACATTGGCTGGGAAATGAATCTGTTTATTTTTTGGGACCGACAAAAAGTTTCAACAAAAAATAACGTCAAATTCGTGTTCACCGCATGAAAAAATCCCAGTCACCAAAAATCATCAAAATATATTATTGTTGCAAAAACAATTCGACTCCGACGGGGATTGAACCAGTGGCATACGATGCAGAAAAATTTTTCTCTAAAACTAATGATAGGAAAAAATTTTGATGCTAGTTCGGATTAGCGACCTAAAATTAAATCACTAAATAAGTTGCCTTCGTGGCGCAATGGTAGTGCGTCGGTCTTATTTCGGTCCTAACAGGTCTATGGTTCGAATCTCACTGTCGTCAAATTCATTTTTTCACTATTTTTTTAAATAAATATCAAAATGACAGGGTTCAAAATCCGGAATAAAGTTATATATTTTTTCTAAAAATGACTGGTTTTTCTATAAGGTGACTCGAATGTGCGCATTCCCGATGTGTAAAATTTGATCTTGATTCAGGGTCGATGTGTTGAAGCGAAAATCAAAACTTTTAGTTTTTTATGTAAAAAATGGACGCTTCGGGGGACATGGAGTAGTCCTATAGCAATAAATCAGTCGTCGAATTCTTCATCTGTGAACTGCATCTTCGTATAAACATCCTGGAGATTCATCTCTCGAAGCTCTTCAATCGGGGTGTTCATCATCTTGAATGCTGTTGAAATTCAACAGTAATTAGATTATGTTCCTTTTATACTTTTCGAAAGCATCTCTGCGTGGTCTTATGATGGGAAACAATTATGCAAATTTTGAACACCATCCAAATTGGATGAAAATTCGAAAAACCCCAGAAAAGTTCAATTTTTACATAAAAAACTAAAAGTTTCTTTTTGCTTCAATACACCGATCCTGAATCAAGGTCAAGGAAGCATTTTCACGCATCGGGAATGCGCGCATTTCCGCATAGAACGTTTTTTCGCCGCATAGGAAACCCCCTATAGGAGTCATTTTTAAAAAAATATATAAATTTTTTCCGGATTTTGAACCCTGTCATTTTGGGTTACTAATCCGAACTAGTACTAAAATTTTTCTTATAATGTTAATGGAATTTGCTTTCACAATTTATTATGATTCGCGAAAATAAAAATTTCGAGTCTGGTGAGGTCGAACCCGCGCCTATGACATGAATGGCCAGCGTCCTAGCCATTAGGCCATGTGTACCAATTTTTGTTGCCATTACACAAATGGTTTAAGAAAATCATTTATCATCCCATAAATATTCTTTCCGCACAAAAATAAAAGTTTAGGGTTATCGCCTGATCAGCACTCATGAAGAATTTATAGACGAGTCGAAACGCTTTTTACCGGCATTAAACTGGTTTCGTGGTTTCAGAACTTCAACAAGTCGAAACCGATATCTTCCTGCAAATATACTGTAAATTTTTTCATAAAGTCTGTTTCACGGAGAGGTTCCAGAAACATAGTCTAGTGGATAGTATAACAGACTTCGAGTTTGAAGACTCGGGTTCAATCCCACTTGGAGCCAAATCTTTTTGCATCGTCCAAAATTGATGAAAAGTTTTACCTAGGGGTAATTTTATGCGAACAATACAATGGTGATATTATTTTTTCATGAAAATTTTTGTAAAAAATAGAAAAATCAATTTTTTATCTACTTTTACTTACATCTTGATGTTTTTAAAAAAATTGATTTTTCTATTTTTTACAAACATTTTCATGAAAAAATAATATCAGCATCGCGTTTTCCGCATAAAATTACCCTTAGTCAAAAATTTTTATCAATTTTGGACGATACAAAAAGTTTGCTCCGAGCGGGATTGAACCCGGGTCTTCAAACTCAAAGTCTGTGATGCTATCCACTAAGCTATGCTTGGGACTTCATCATGAAGCAGACTTTACATATTTTTGATATTAGCAAATTTTAGGAAGAGTGAAAATATTCAACATACAACATCTAAACCAGTCACTGATGAAACTGTATCCCAATATGAGCGTCTAGATCGTTCAATGCCCATGCTAGAAAAACATGTCATTAATAGAGATGAAGATAATATACGAGAAATGCTTTTCGACAAAAATCGAAGAGTTTATCCAGTTACTGTGTTGAAAAATCCGGCTATGCGGTTTAAAATCTTTCCATTGGTTTTTGGATAGTGTATAACGATTTTATTGTATACAGCTTTTGAAGTTATTGTGGATCAGGATCACCCAGGTTTAAAAATCAAAAAAAATTTTAGAAAAATTTTTTTCGATTTTTGACCCTGGGGCGACCCTCCCTTTGATCCACAATAGCTCCCAACTTTTAATAGTGGGTATTCGGAAATTTCCGAGCTTTTGTCAATAAAAAGAAATTTTTATTTTTTTAAATTTTTCTATGCTTTGAACTGAAATCTTCCCTTTTTGCTTCCCTGATTCAGGGTAGATGTCTGTGTATTCAAGAAAAACTTGGTCTATGCCAGGAAAATTATGTCAAAATTTCACGCAGCATCACGGGGCTGCGTACCGTTTGGTTTCTAAACCACTGTTTTATCAAATTTTAAGCCCCTAACCAGCGGTTTTTAAGCCCTAACCACCAGTCTTTTTG
The DNA here is from genome assembly GCA_034698545.1 of Acrobeloides obliquus. NCBI lineage: Eukaryota > Metazoa > Nematoda > Chromadorea > Rhabditida > Cephalobidae > Acrobeloides > Acrobeloides obliquus. Next base: position 9,956 of record JAQGBS010001646.1, read on the forward strand.
AGTGTGACTCATGTTTTCGTGTCAATATACAGACTTTTTCAAAAAATGGAAGTTTTTCAATGTCGCAAATTAATTTTCACATTTGAAAATCGGCCGTTGTGATCCACTATTCCTATCATAAGTCGGCAAGGGGAGAGCCTTCCCCTGACCCACTACGCATGAGCCCACATTTAAAGGAGGGACCACGTACTCATGGCCCAAAATTAAGGGTGATCACACATAGACCCCGCCGAACATATGAGGTGGTATATAAAAATTGGGTGTCAGAAGACTAAAAAAAATGTCGTTTTTTGGTGGAGGTGGTGGAGGACCATCTCATCGGGGGAAAGCTTAAAGACAAATAACTATAAAATTCAACATAACATAGAGCAAAATGCGTAATGCTACTAAAAGATTCATGTGTTAAATAATTTGAAAAATATTTAAATATTAATGTTAATTCTAGAGGCCAATGGAAAGAAAATTTTTCTCCTAACAATATTTAAGCCCATCTTTTTTCTTTTTAATCCATGTTAATTAACATCCTGAGCAATAGCTCATTGAATTCTTTGCATCATGCCAAATAACTTTGTAGAACGCCACTTTTTATGAAAAAATTTCTAAGATGAAGAAAATCCGTATGAAACATACTGTTTTCTTTGATTGAGCCTTTTGAGTTATGATATTTCAACGTTATGTTATGATATTTTTTGAAATTGGACAAAAGTTTTCGAACCCAATCGGGACTCAAACCCAAACCTCCTGGCTACCGTCCCAGTGCATTAAAATTGTGCTACCGAGACTTACAACTAATGCCCGTAAATTGGTAATGGAGCTATTGCATTTTAAGTGTCCCACTTACGAGGTCAAGTCCAAAATTGGATTTCATGAATTTTGGACCCGAAATTTTGTCTAAAAATGATAAAGAAAATGACCATTTTAGATTCCAAAATCTAATACACGAGTACCCCTATCCAAGATAGGATATCCCTTAAGTAAAAGGGGTACCCCTATCCTGCATTTTTTACTTCTTCTCTTCGGATAGGGTTACTCCTTAAGGGCTCATTTCCAGAAAAAAATTTTGAAAATTTTCTCACGTGGGTGGCATCCCTCTATTGTGTATTAGCCTAAACATTGTAAATGAGGACAAAGTGAATCGTTTAATGTTTGGATAGAAAGACTTCATATCTTGAAGAGCTAGTATGCTATTTTAAGACGCGCTGTGGGTGTGCATACCGGAAATAATGAATATTTATACATGTTCTCCTAGAAATTGCATTTCATAGAACAGTAGGACCTAAAATACATTTTCTTTTGTTCTTTATCTTCAGTTGAACGAGTATCTACAAATAGAATAGTCTTATAGAATCATTCTTAACGTGATTTGTGGTTACTCGCTCTAAATTTTTATACCTTCTTATATAAAACGTGTAAACTCTGTAGTAAGTGGTATATATAGATGATTTTGGCACTTGACGAGGGGGTTTCATTGCGAGACACGAGTACCCTCTATCCGAGATGGGATATCCCTTAAGTAAAAGGGGTACTCCAATCCTGGATTTTCTACTTCTTCCTTCGGATAGGGCTTAAGTCAAAACTCAAAAATTCAATCGAATTCTTGCTCGTCATGCCCAAAAAACCCACTAAAATGGGAGCAAAGTGCAGGAAAAATACTCTAGAAAACTCAAAAATCGTAATTTTCAGTATTTTTGGCTACAAATTAAAATTTAATGCTTTTTCAATATTTTTTAAAAACCTAATGATTGTAGCTATCGAATAAGTGATCATTCGCAACAATCAGAATCAATTTCGATTCTTGGCGAAGTTTTGAAACCCTGGAGTAATTATTGTGGCGAGGGGTCACTTGTGTCCGGAAACTTCTGTCTCGGACATTTCCGTCCTAGATATTTGCGTTCGGAAACTTGCAAAATGTCCGGACGCAAATAGTCGGACGCAAATGTCTGGACGCAAATGTTCGGAACGGATATTTCCGGACGCAAATGACCCCTCGCCATTATTGTTACATTGCATAATAGATTATGCATACATATGCGTATATGTTTCCAAGCTTGAAAGCGAGGCAGAGCTCAGAAGCGAAACAGATCTCGGAAGCAAGACCGAAGGCTCTCAGAAGCGTTCGGAAGAACTCGTAAGCACTCGGAGGCGCTTGGAATTGCTCGAAAGCACTCGGAAGAACTCAGAGATACTTGGAAGTGCTCAAAGGCGTTTGTAAGCACTCAGAGGCACTTGAAAGTTCTCGGAGGCGCTCGTAAGCGCTAGAAAGAACTCGTAAGTACTCTAAAGAGCTCAGAAGCACTCGAAAGCGCTCAGAGGCGCTTGTAAGCACTCAAAGGTACTTGGAAGCGCTCGGAGGCGCTCGTAAGCACTCAGGGTTACTCGAAGGAGCTCGGAAGAACTCGTAAGCAATTGAAAGATCTCGTAAGCACTCGAAGCAATCGGATCAGGGCGATCGCACGATTTCCCGGATCAGAAAATCTTCTTTCCCCTCCGAGTGCGAAAGCATTCGATCCTCCAGTTTATTCTTCCTATGAAAGAAATTAAAGTCAACAAAATATAACCATTTAAGATTTCGAATGATTAATAAATCTATATTCATTGCTATTTTAACACTGTTACCATTATCTAAGCAATGGCACCAGTTTCACATGTCAATTATTTCGTTCCCAAAACTAGGTAAATTTTTAATTTTTGCGCATTTGGATTTTAAATAAATTTTAGCTACCCGAAGTCACAATACGTTAAATCATGCTCGAACAATAAATGAATTTCAAACACAACTTAACAAACAAGAAAGAATAAACAAAGGAGCCACTTCGAATCTTGATGTTGTAGAAAATATTCTTAATCAAAACTTTTTAACAAAGAAGACCATAAAATCAGGTCGGCCGTTGAAAAATGCAATATTTCGATTTGGTTAACTAATTTTTTACAGAAAATTTTATACTACAGTCCCAAAAATAAGATTTTTGCGCGATTTTTTCAAGATTTATTTTAAAGGAGATGCAATCCTCGTCCGGTGATCGACAATTTTCCTAAATTTTTTTTTAAATGACGCATCTAGAGGTAATTTTATGCGGGAGATCGATTGCGCGAATTCCCGAAATGTGAAAACGCTTCTCTGCCCTGATTCAGGGCAAAATTGTTTTTTACAGCAAAAACTTTTGTATTAGAACTTTATAGATCCACTTGATCATATTTTTTAAATTCTAAACCGCAGAAGGTCATTTCGTTAAGTTTTGGGGATATTTATATCTGATGTTTGTACATATATTGAGTGTGCACATACTACAACGAGAGGCTAACACACTTTTGCTGCCTCATGCAGGTCTCACCTTGCCTCTCGTCGATTATGTGTGCACTCGTTTTATTCATGATGTAGTTAATAAATATATTGTAAGCCCAACTTTGACAACACAATATCCGGCCACAATTTTTGATTTTCTTACCTTGTATAAAATTGCTTTGATCATTTGAAACTTCCATGACAAGATTGCCGTTGATATTTTGACATGAGCCTTCGGCAAGGCCTGGAGCTACACCAGATTTGTAGCCCATATAACAATCAGCATAGTAGGTAATGTTTTTATGTGCTGAGTCAATGGTATAGTATTGTACTTGTTGTTTTCCAAGGGGACCCCCATATATGGAAACTAGGGCGCAAAAATCGACTTTTTGGGGTTAACTCAGATTTTTTTTGTCACTTTAGAAAAAGTTGTTCCTCATATCCCAATTAGTCCAAAAATGAAAAAATATGCCTCCGACCCCTTTAAGGTTCTGGAAATGGCCAAAAATTGCTTTTTTACCGAATTTTTGACACTGTAAGAGGTCCTGTCCCTGTGAGTGTCGCAGCGGGGGCTAATTATATAGCCATTTTTAACCCTTTCCATAAGCTATCTCTGCCAAATTTCATCCAAATCTCGCAGTCCTTGCAGATACTTTGATTTATACGATTGTAGGCCATCAACTTCCTATTTTTGAAAAAAACGGTGTTTTGGCCCTTTAAATTAATTTTCAGGTATCTTTTATTCGGACATTATTGTTCTCCATAAAATTTGGGGTTGAAATGACTCCTTACTATAAAAAAATTTATGTCAAGAAAAAAAGTTAGCAAGATCTATCGCTAAATTTTACCTATAAAATAGGTTTTCTTTTTGTGCATAAACTTTTGTCGGATCTGTGATTGCAGGGACGAGGATCGAACAGTGCCTTTTCGACTGCAAAACTAACGCTCTACTAACTGCGCCATAAAGGCAAAGCGTTTCTTTCTGACCAAATACCTAAGCTGAAAAGGCCAAAATAAAAAATTGAATTTTAAATTTTTTCCAGAGGGGTACCCCCATGATTTTGGTGTAATATTTTTCACATTTTTCATTGAATTGTTTAGAACATTTTTATTCAATATTTTCACTTTTTTGCAGACTAACATAATGAAAGAAGATGTTTACTTGCTATTTCGAGACATTCTAGTCAAAACATGTCGCACATATTTCCTTTCAACATTTGCACGTTTTGTTATTTTTCTCTAATACTTTGCTAATTTTATATAACATTATTTATTTATTTTTAAATAATGGATTCACATCTTTGCGATCCTAGCTGTGATTCAAATTATGGACAAGAAAAAGGTCCAATTGGGCAAACGCCACAGGTTCTTACTTTTACAGTCAACCCTCGATTATCCGACCCGTCCCGTCGATTAGGAAAACCTCGATTATCCGACTCCTCCCGAGAGGGTCGAATAATCGAGGTTCGAAATATGCAAATCTCGGAAACATTCAACCCACAGATTTCGGAAACAGTCAACTGAATTTGAATTCGGATTCTGAATTCGGATTCTAAATCCGAATTCTCAATCTGGATTCTGAATTTGGATTCTGAATCCGGATTCCGATTCTGGATTCAGAATTCGATTTTGAATCCGGATTCTGGATTCTGAATTTAGAATCAGAATTTGGATTCTGAGTCCGAACCCAAAATCCGGATTCAAAACCGGATTTGGAATCAGAATTCGGATTCAGATTCTGAATTCAGAATCGGAATCCGGATTCAGAATTCAAATTCAGAATCCAGATTGCGAATCAGAACCCGGAATTTGGATTTAGAATCTGAGTCCAGATTCAGAATTTGAATTC
>JAQGBS010001647.1:0-15079 GCA_034698545.1 Acrobeloides obliquus
GTGGAATTCAAATTTGTTTTCTCGCCAAGGAATATATTCAAAAAAGTTCAGAGAAAAGGTGTAATTATAAAAAACTGCGGAATGAGATTGAAGAAGTGGTTGGAAAATATAAGGTTGATAAAGTCGCTGTTAAAAGTGAACGTAAGTTTTTACAAATTTTGAGTAAAACTTGAAAAAATGGTACAAATACTTAAAGGGAGTGCAGATCTGGGCTTGTTCTCGAAATTGGCTGATTTTTGGAACTTGGGAGTTTTCGGGCACGAGAAATCGATTGCAAGTCCCGAGTTCCGAAAAAATTTTTTGAGCCCCTACCCCATGTTAAAAAATCAATTTTTCAGCTTTTTTATTTCGGTTGATTTTTGGTACTTGGGGGTTTTCGAGCATGGAATACCCTGATAGGGAGTGATGAAAATTGTTTCGGAACCCGGAACTTGCGCCAGTCGATCTCTCGTGCCCGAAAACCCCAGTAATGCCATTCAACTCAGCTCAACGAGACGAGTAAAACAAGATATATATTGTACCAAGTTGCTAACGATTCACATGGCCGAGTGGTTAGTGTGCCAGGATTGCACTTATTTTCAACAATAAAAAATTGCCACCTTTTATTTAGCAATTGATGTAGATAGAGAAAACAGATGGGATTTGCCAATAAAACCAAGATTTCCAAGAAAATCCAAGAAACCTTCAATTAAAATGGAACCCACACAAGAAAACATGGAAGCTAGTTCATCTCAAAATACTGATCACGAAGATGTTGGTCCAGGAGAATTCGCTGTTAGAGAGAATTCTATTGATAGAGGTAAAAAACAAAAGCAAAAATTGGCATTTTGTATAAAAATGTATATAAGAATTTTTGATAAATTTAACTAAAAATTCTTCTAAAATCGCATTTTTGGCAAAAATAGGTTTTTTAACTCTGCCTTCTCCCGGAACTAGAGATATGCAAGGCCGGGTCCAAGCATAGTCTAGGTCAGGTCGTCCACAGTCGGCCTGGCCTGCCCTGACCTAAGGCTAGTCTGATCACCAACGAACCGGCTTGCTCTCAGGCCTCTTAATTTTTGTCGAACCTATCATTCAGGGTCAGGCCAACCTGGCCTATGCACACCTCTAACCGTAAAGGATGTAAGGCAATCACTCCCCCGTAATTTCCTAACAAAATCAAGAAAATCATAATTTTTGTCCCTCACTTCAATTTTTATTTTTGATGACCAAAACAATCCAGCCATTATACATGACTCTGACACAACTCCATCACCGATAGCAGAAGAAGACAATTTTTTTGCTCCAGAAATCTTGGAGCAGCTACAACAAGAATTCGAAGAAAATGGGCTTGATGTCAACGATTTAAATGCAATCCATCAAGATGTTTGTATAGGATCAGAAGAACTTCAAATTCCACCAAAGAAGGAATTAGATTTAACCGAGCTGTTGGCAACAATAGTGAAGAAATTCAAGTCAGTTAATAGACTGGAAGAAGAACAAATGAAGAAAAAGTTGAATAATTATGACATAGGGGGTATATCGAAAAGTTTGAATGAAGAACTAGAAATGGAGGAAGAAATTCGAGGAAATGAAAATGGTTCAAATCTTGGAAATGGTCTTCAAGCTATGGTCCTCAACCCACCAATGACCTCTGCCCAAAATAACGAGTCAAGAACAAGGACAAGTTCTGAAGTTACCCCAAGCCTAACAATGCCTAAGGCCTATGAAATAAATGAAACAGCCAAGATTGGAGAACTTTTGGAGCCCCCTACAAGTTCTAAGTCAAGTTCATCATCTAGACCCATACTCCGCTCAACATTGGAACAAGATTTGGCACTTTCTGATGATGAAGAAGCACCTCAAGTTCCTCAAAAAGAAAACCCAAAGACACTATTGAGATTACCAGTAAGCCCGAGAAAGCCTAAAAATGTTAGAAATTCTAATTCTTCTCAAACAATTCAAAACGAAACATGGGAACCCATACTTGTTAGCAAAGATTGTATAAAAGCACCTAGTCATCCGTATATTTTTACAAAGACATCAGTGAAAAATGAGAAGCAGCATATTTATCAATGCATGGCTTGTTTAAGAAAAAGTAAGTCACATATTCATAAGGAGGCCCGTATCCAGGATTCAGATTAAGACGCCTAGAACCACTAGACTACCGTTCCCACAGTGAGGTCTTCTCCTTTTCCGACTACTATACATTGCATCGGTTCTTTCCCCAAATCTCATCTATCCTATTTTCCATGCCCTTATAAAAATGCAATATTTTTTAGAGTCATCATCAACTAAATCCAAATTTGATCCACAGTATATTGGTGAAATCATCTACTTGGTAAAAGATGACATAGCCATTGGAAATCCCGAACGTCCTAGAACAAAGTGTCATCTTACTGGAGTACCTCATATATGCACCAAAGCAGACAGGGTATGTAATAAGAACAAAAAATTATCTGCTAAATAAGCAAACTTTTAGAAGATCGATATCAAAATTTTATCAAAGAAAAATAATGAAAAAATCTTAATTGTGGACCAGATTTTAGAAACAAGAATATCTAAAGGAAAGAAATATTATTTAGTATGTTATGTAAATTTTTTTTAAATACAGTTGAACCACAACTTAGTGCTCCTCTTAGGGACCGATCCTAGGGGTACTAAATCGAAGGTCACTAAATCTCGCCGGGACTCAAGAGGGCATTAAATCGAGGTTCAACTGCAATTTAAAATTTTTTAGGTATCATGGTTGGGCCGACCAAATAAATTTAACAGTTGGGAAAAGGAAAAAGATTTGAATATGAATTACAAGGCAATGATTGATGAATTTAAGAAAGCGAAGATTATGGAAAGGTCAATTGATGAAGTATGTTATTAAGTTGTTCATAAAGTTTTGCATGTTTTCTTTTTGTCATCCTAGGGGTTTCGGAAATCTGTTTTTGATATAAAAACATTTAGTAATAGGCAAGAGTGTATGCTGAATACGATGCAATCAGTTTTTTAGGTGGGGTTTTACGTCCATCAGGAATTAGAAATTGTCCACTGAATGAAATAACGAATTCTATAATTGTGGGGTCGAACCACCACCAATACAGTTGAATCTCGATTTAGTGCCCCCTTGAGCTCGGCCCCGGCAAAAAGTCTATAAATTACTGACTACTCGTTTCGGAGAGCTGAGTCGATTGGTGTGAGTCATTTAAAAAAATCTTGTAACGGAACTTTTTTACGCTGTGCACTGTTTGAACCATTTTACACGGATGAAAACCCCTTAACGGCATTTCAGAAAGTTTCTTGTTAGCTATAAAATTTATTTTATAGGATGAAGACAATCTCGATTCAACTGCAACTTCAAGCGCAACTTCTTTAAAAACATCAGTTTCAAGATCTAGGCCCGCAACTCAAACGATAGCCAAATCCCAACCAAAATTAAGGCATAGGCTAAATTCGGCTCCCGAACCTATTTCCAAAGCCAAAATTGCTTCAAAGAGATCTCAATCGGTTGCAGCGACTCGAAAAAGTCGAAAAGTTAGCCAATCTAGCCCAATATCTCTATCAAGCAAGACCTTATCAAGAAATTCACCAATCAAGAAATTCACAAAAAAACGGGAATCCCAAACATCATCTTCAGCAGTACCAAATTCTACAACACCATCTGAAGTAACTTTTCAATTGAACAATAATGCAGTTATGGGAAGCCCAGAAAGTCCGATCCCAGAAATTTCAGCTCAGGAAGACCCAACAAACCTGGAACAAAGAAGTCTACCTAAAAAAATTCCCGAAATTCAATCTCAAATAAGCCCAGTCCAAGGAAGTCCTGAAATTCCAGAAAAAGAAAATTTACCTGGAGAAATAAGTATCAAGTTGGTAAATGACGTTGTGCTTCAGCCATCACCCATGTACAAAAGACGACCAATAAAAAGAAAGTTGCCATCAAACTCCAAAGAGAATATCTTTAACAATATTCTGAATGATTCATTAAAGTCAAACAAAGATGAGGAAAGAAGGCAAAAATTTGATCAAAAAAGAAGAAAAATTGAAGAGGAAGAGTTAAGGTAAGGTCTTAATTGTGACATTTTATACAGGGTTGTGTAAAGAAGTGGATTTTTTGGGACCCAAACATTTATTTTTTCTAAAAATGATCCCTCAAGGGTAATTTTATATGGAAAAGTGATTGAAAGCACTTTCGAACAATGTAAATTCAATCGAGTTATCGCATAAAATTACCCCTAGAAAATTATTTCCATATAATAAAAACCACGTTTTTGTGCCGTCTTGTAAATTCAACAATTTTAAAAATTATTTTTTTCAAATGGTAATAATAATATTTTTAGAAAGCCATCGAGGAAAGCATGAAAACAACCATAACTATGGACGTAAAAAAACCTACTGAACCTAGCACCTCTTCAGCAAAATCTAAAATGAAGAAAGACGTAAAAGTTGTCACGATAGATGAAGATGACGAAGATGGTTGGGTTGGACTCCAGCAAGCAATAGAGCTATCAAAATGTTATTTAAAAAGAGATTCTGATGAAGAATATGAAGCAAATTTTCAGGTAATTGTACACTCTTTCAGTCTAAAAAGAAAGTGCAGGTTTTGAGAGGGAACAAAAATTTTTCAAAATTTTCTTTTGAAAATCAAACGTTTTACTCATTGGGGATTGAACCTGGGGGCTCAACGTTTCTTAACTTGCCAGATCGGACGGGATGCTCCCTATCCATTGCACTATAGAGTGCCAACTTTTTCTCTTATTCTCGTAAACAGAAGATAATAACATACTTTTTCTGTTTTCGTCTCTTCTTCGACCATCGAAAATGACATCTGGGGTCTAAAAAATCTTATCTGATCAGAGATCATGAAAATTGTGTTCGCCAATTGTAGGTTATGTTCATTACTAAATTTTTAAAATTTAGGCAGTATTGGAGGCAAGTCGATTAGAAGCTTCTAAAAGTGGATATTATTCACAACCATTATCATGTCAACCAGGAACAAGCTTATCTTCGACACCATTTAATTCGATTCAAGACCCTTTGCCTGTACTCGTTTCTTCTTCGAACATTGAAAATCTAAACGATGTTGAAATGGAATTGCCAGAGCGAGATCAACCAAATGCTTTTTTGATCAATAGAGAATCAAAAACTTCCGAAGCAATAAGTTCAAGGCAGCAAAATTTGCAGCACTACATAAACTCTTCATCTCATCAAAACCATGTTGTTGCTGTTGACAGTGAAATTGAAGTTGTTTGGGCAAACTATTTGGATAGTAGTCTAAAAATGAGGGTTAAAGATGAAGTGCGAGAAAATGAAAAGCTTAGAATTGTTAGGGCATCAACTTTTACAGTAAGACATGAGAGATGAACTTTTCGATTGGCATGAAAGATAGTTTTAGATTAATGTCGATGTCGAAAATAGTGCGAATAAAGCCACTTATCCTCATGCTGACTCACAAGCTCCTATAACACAAAATGAGGTGAGTAAAAATTTTTGCCGTATACCCCAAAGTTACAGAACTTGAACCCAGAAAAACTTCCATGGAAAGAATCCAGAAAACATGTCAAGTTAATCGCTGAAAAATTGCAAAAATGTTATGGAGTTTGCACAGTTTCTGAAGAAGATACATGCTTGCTAATTACCGACACACTTTTAATTGGATTGAATGAGACATGTCTTTCGAATTGCCAAGTTGTAAGAGCGGAATGGCCATTTATACCAAGGTATGACTGTTATAGATTAGTGTTAGATCCCGTTTTGGCAAAGAGGTCGATCCCAGACTCGGGATCTAACACTATTCTAGATCATCACATTGAAACTCCATAATAATGGGAAAACATAGCTCATTGGCAAGTGGACCAGTACACGAAAACACCAAAAATCCTAGAATCACCAGTCCACTCAAAAAACTTAATGTATTTGAAAATTGATGAAATTTTGATCACTTTTTGCTTTTACAGTAAATTCTGAATCGCTAAAAACGGAACAAAAAAGAGAAAAAAGTGGAAGCTACTACACAATGAGGGGGGAGATACCCACGTGAAAAAAATTTTTTGGAAATAATCCCTCTAGGGTTAAAAATATGCGGGAAATCTGAATTTGATATTTTCGAAGCGAAAAAACGCTTCCTTGATTCAGAGAAGGCGTATTGTGTATTGAAGCGAAAAGTCACAAAAATGCAATTTTTGTCTAAAAGCGATTTTTGGCCAATTCATTACGAATAAATTTGCCAATTTTTATGCAAAAATTCAAAAAAGTTTATTTATTACAACGAAAAAAGTGCACAAATTATTAAAAATTGCTAAATTTAAAAGCTAATATCTCAAAGCCATTAGTGATTCAGAATTTAATGTAAAAGCAAAAAATGCTTGAAATTTCTTAAATTTTTAGACGATGATTTTACTATAATGGACTGGTGAGAGACTTTTGCGCATCGACATTTGCGCACCGGACATTTGCGCACCAGACTTTTGCGCACCAATATTTGCGCACCGACATTTGCGCACAGAGATTTGCACCCCGAACTTTATAAAATTTCTGCCTACAAACAAGTTGACACTATTGTAAGAAAACTGGTGTAAAAGTTAACTCATGTTTCATTGTGCAAATGCGCAAATGTCAGTGCACAAATGTCCGGTGCGCAAATGTCCAGTGCGCAAATGTCCGGTGCGCAAAAGTCTGGTGTGCAAATGTCCGATGCGCAAATGTCCGGTGCGCAAATGTCCAGTGCGCAAATGACCGATGCACAAAAGTCTGGTGTGCAAATTTCCGGTGCGCAAATGTCCAGTGCGCAAATGTCCAGTGCGCAAATGTCGGTGCACAAATATCTCTCACCCTAATGGATTGGTCCTTTAAAATAAGCTATAACATATTTCTTTAAAAATTTTAGCTGGTTGAGCAAAACATTTGCCAATGCTGGTCCTATACCAAGCCAAATAAAGACGATCTTTTATGCCCTTGGTTATGATTTGATTAGATGCTTTTCATATTCCAACACTGATGAAGTTGTGGGAAAAGTGGCAAATTCGTTTGAAATTCTTATAGAATTTTTGGAAAATCATGCCAACCAGAAGGCTTGTCATATGGTCGAAAATTTAGTCTTTGTTAATCTTCCGGCTGTAAGTATTGCTTGATCCAAAAATTCCCGGCGTTAGATGTATTTTTTATAATCATTTAAAAGATAACCATATGGGGATTTTTCTATGCGAAAAATCGATTTCAGGTGTTGCCGAGCAGCTAAACTATTTGCCTGATCCTGATTCAGGAAAAGGGATGGATATATTGAAGCGAAAATGAACTAAAATTCGAAATTTCGCCTGAAAATCACCATGATAAAAAATTCATGCGATTTGGAAAAAATTAATAAATTCGAATTTACCCTTCCCTTCCAACACAAGTACCAACATTATCACTTAGAAGTCATCCAGAAAGTCATGTAATTAAAAAAATCAAAATTTATCCCCTCCCTACCCCTTGATGATAATTGGTGATTTTGGGGTTATCCCTTCCACAAATCATGTGATTTTTCATTTTTCACCACACAAAAAACGACTTTTTAGGCCAAAAATGTCAAAAGAAAATGATTTTTGGTGATATTTTCTCAGATCCCTCTCGATCACGTGACTTTCTGGATGACCCCTTAAAAGCATTCATTTTAGATAGGAATTCTTGCAAACGAGATCAAAAAGTTTAACGAATGCATAAAACTCCAAATTTCTCGTTTATTTATCAAGTAAGCTTGAAATTTTTTGACCATCTTTTAAAATTTCGACTTTTTAGCCAAAATTCTCAAATCCGAGTCCATATACTTGATTGGGATCATCTTCTCGAAGCTGCTGTCGCCTCCCAAAATATTCCTCGATTTCATTCGATGAATGATCGGTTAAAAATTTTATTTTTAAGAATGTGTGAAAACTATGGGTTAAAGATTAGATCTTGAAGTTTTTTTAAAATGTTTATTTTGTTTCAATTGTAACATTTTGATAATATTATGGCCAAAATACAAAAAATTTTTTGATATGTGGAAGCCAAAGCGTGTGCTCTATTTGTGAGAAACTATTTTAGGGGGCACCAAGATGAAAAATCTTTTTTATGAAAATTTTCAGCATTTCATTTTTCTTTAGAATTTTTATTTGTTTCCTCAAAAATTTTATATTTTGCGAAGAGGACGTCCCTTATATTTTGCGAAGAGGCCCTCCCGTTTTTTGGCAAACGGGAGGGGGACGTCCTCTTATTGACTAATTTTTATCTCAAATAAATTTTTTATTGATAAAATATTTTATATTTCATCAGGTTTTTCGTCCTTAATTTTTTTTAATGTCTAGGTCGCCAAACAACCGAATTTTTACGATTTTTTCAAACATTTTCAAGTTTTTTTTAAGCTTTCACAAAATAACCCTATGTGGGATTTATAATTGGGCAGGGAATTCAGAAATGAACCCCGTGACAACATTTTCAAAGTCCTCTGTACTCCTGTTTGCAAAAATCTTTTTTTCAATACACATATTTCTTCCCTGAATCGTGTTCAGATCCAATTTAAAAGAAGTTCACAAAATTCCATGAATCAACAAGAAAATCAAAATTTCAATCAGACGTCAAATTCTGATTTACATGAAGAAACAAGTAAACTGGGTGTGAAAAATGGTTTCCCTTGTCCATTTTGCAAGGTTAGATGTAAATCTTATGCCCTTTTCATGGCTCATTTGAGAAAATGTAGTCCCAGTAACATGAATGCTTATCGTAGGTTTTTTATGATATAGTAGTGCGGGAGGGGTTTTGGAGTTGTTTTTCTTGAATACCTATACAGGCCATGCCTCCAAAGTTTTTTCTTATCCAAGGAACTGAATTCCGTTCAAACGAAATTTTTGACTCCTTTATTGTTTACCAATATATAAATTTTTTTGTAAATTTAGACTGTCCACTGTGTCCGGCTCGCCGTTCTCATCGGTCCGATTTTTTGAAACATATTCGTGAGCATCATTTGGACCGGTGTGAATGCAAACTTTATACTGGAATAGGTTTAACAGCAGTCAACAAAGAGATCACAGCCCAACAAGATCAGAGAGAAATCGACCTCAAAAGAACCATGCTATCTTATCCAAAAAAGAAATCTGGACAAGTGGCTATGCGCAAGAAGAGAGAAAATAAGGCTGATCAAAGTATGTGTTTTTATCAGAAATTCTCTCGAAAATTTGATAAGGATAAAAATTAGAAACGATTAAGCGTCAAAAAGTGTCAAACTTTTGGGGGGTTATACACGTGTGGCTCATACACAGATGACAAAAAACTAGTCAAAAACGTCTTATTTAGAATCAACGAAAAGAATGAAGTTTGAACCTCCTATTCCAATACATTTATCTGGAATTGAAAAATGGCCCGAAAACTCCCTATCAAAATCAGTTCTTGAACAAATCATAGTGACCAAATTTATTGAAAATATAAATCTTGAAACAGCTGAGTTGAAGCAAGAAAATGGTAAGTTTTATCGATCCGAGAAAATGCTTCCCTGATTTAGGGGAAAAGTATGTGTATTGAAGCGAATATGAACCAATATCCTATAGTAAACATAAACCAGGGTCAGATACAAGTATTGGTTGTGCTAATGCATTACTACGAGGTCAAAATTAGGAGCGGTTAATCCTATGAGTTCCATGGTTCGGTCGTACTAGGCTAAGCTCAGCCACTCCTCAAGGCTGGTTCAAACCCCGCTTGAGGCCAAAAGATTTTGCCTAGTAGCAACGTCTCTTCGTATCATCTTAGATGCTCGGCACTTGTACCAGGTCAGGTACAAGTGTTCATGGCAATGCATGCAATTAATTCGCTGCCTAGAAAAACCAATAGAGACCCGAGATTCTGGCAAAGATTCAAATTTTAGTTCATTTTTGTTTCAATACACATACCCATTTCCTTGAATCAGGGTAAGAGAAGCGTTTTATCTCCCATCGATTCTTCGCGTAGAAAAACCTATAGACACCCGAGATTCTACCATTTTTATTTTTTGCAGATTCCACAAATTTATTGTCGAAGGAACATGAAAATCCTCTTCAAGTTAGTAACCTGACTAAAGAAAATCTGAATCAAGAAGGAAATACTGCCGCTTCACACAACTTTAAGATTTCGCCAAGCTTATCTGGCTATGCAAATGATATTTTCATGTCAGGACCAAATTTGGCAAAAAATGTGAATTTTTCAACAAATTCACAAGGCTGCACTGTTTTTGTTCAAATTCAAAACTCAACTTGTGCAACAGGTGTTGAAAGTGATCAACCACATATACAAATTATAAAAGAAGGAAGATACACGGTGAATTATTTTAGTGAATAATTGAAAAAAAGATTTCTATAAAATCGATCGAATTTGAGAAAATGAAGCAAGGTTTCGAAGTAGCGCAGCATAATTCGAATTTTAGGAATACATATACGTAATTTTTATCCAGAATTCAAATTTTTGGTCAAAATTCGTTTTTTGATCTAAAATTTAATTTTGGCAAAAATGCGATTTTTTTTACCAAAAATCGATTTTTGGCCAAAATTCCCCCCCCCCCCCTCCCCAGCCATGCGTCCCTAACTATTACATGAAAACTTAGAGGTTGTAATTTTTCATTGATTGTAAAACTGAGGCTACACCTAAAGGATGCAATCTGGCATCCCTACGTATACATGCCCTTATAAAGAAGCTTTCTTTAAAACCTAATATTTTCAATTTTTAGAGATCCATCAAAGCGATTGATTCAAATCAAAAAGTCTATCCTCATGTTGATAATGTAGCTCCTGTCATCAAGGTAACACATATAGCATTTGTTTATTTACAAGTTTTAGCGTGACAATCTTAATAATTACAAGCCTGAAGCCTCAAGAAAAATAGTCTACGAATTTGAGAAAGAAATTATTAAAACCATGGCAAAGTTTAGCGAAAATTCTGAAAAGTTTCTCATGATAACTGATAGCCTATTTCTCGGGCTTAAAAAAGATTTATTTGAAAATTGTGAGGTTTTGAATGTCGAATTTCCATTCATGCCGAGGTATGCCAATTTTTGAAAATTTCCATAAAATTTGAAATTTTAGTTGGTTAGATCGACCAAAATTGAGATTCCATTTTGAAAATCTCTTCCAAGAACACAGTGTACCCATAGTTTTTTATGCCATGGGTTTCGATTTGATTAGAGCATATGAATATGATGATATTCAAGATGTTGTCAACGAAATGACAATGGCTCTAACCGACTTTATGAATCTGATGGAAGGTCATTCGATAGCTGAAAAGAAAGAAATTGTGTTTATAACTGTACCAGAGGCATGTTAAAACGACTAATCCACGCGGAAAAAATGAATCAGAGTTTTAGTAGACTGGCCCTTTAACAAAAATTAAAAAATTGTCCAAATAAAAAATAGTACCGAGAGCTGAGGAAGCTCCCACGTTCCATTCCTTTTCACTATTTGTAACATTAGAGTGCTTTTTAAGCAAAAAGTTTAGATCGGAATTCTTTCTGATGCCATCAAAGAGTTTAATAAACGAATGATTTATGAAATTGTGGAAATTAATGAAGAGTAAGTTTTTTATCAAATTTTCTGAAATCAGTAATGGCTCGAGCATAAAAGATCGTTCGGTTCCGGACCCGGTCCTATCCAAAATTTTTTCGGTTCCGGTTCCACTTCTAAAATTTTTTCGTTTGTCATTTTTAAGATGAAAATTCTCAGAAAATGACGATTTTTGGCGAAAAAATGATGAATTTTGAAGATTTTTGAAAATTTTTTCGGTTTCAGTTCCATCAGTGGCGTAATTTTAGCAGCCGGATGGGGAGAGGGGAGCACTTGGAAATTTTCGATTTTTTTATGAAATTTTTGAAAAAATCATAAGAGGGGATTATTATATATTAAAAAATTTCCCGGTCCTTTGGGTCGGGGATGGAGGCCTCCCAAAGCTCCTCTCGTAATTACGCCACTGGATTCCACCTTCAAAATTTTTGCAGTTCTGGTTCCTGGAAGTCCAACCGAAAATGGACCATCACTGAATTCAATCTCTTTTTTTAGATATAAAAACCGCGTTTTTGTCAAAGTCCTGGACTATGATAGTGTTATTAAAGAAGTTCAACAAGCTGGAATTTTGAACAAGGACCATACATTAGATGATAGAATTGGTGAATTTGTCAGAGAACTGGTTAAACCCTATCGGGTGAAATTACGACAATAATTTTTATAGGTGGGCAAGTAGGGGAGGGACAACCACAAAAAATATGAATCGATACGAATTAAGTTTCAGAAATCATTTATAGTGGTTCAAAATGACAAAACATTACTATTAAAAAGATAAAAAATGAAAAAATTATTTCCGAAAATTTGAAATTTTTGAAAAATCATAAGGGTCCCCCCTTGTGTTCAAAATTTATTCGGACGAAAAATACGTCATGTTTTCCTTTTATTGCATTTTTAACCTATAATTTTTGGGCAGGTACGACGTTATAGGGGGGGGGGGGGTACAATACCTCCTTGCGCACCTATGATAGTTCTACATGGTGAGTAAAAAAAGTACATTTTTTTTATCTTTGGGATCCGAAAAAATTTTTTACAAAAAATGATCCATATAGGAGTAATTTTATGCGGGGAATCGATTGCATGCATTCCAGAAGCATGAAAACGCTTCCTTGATCCTGATCAGGAAATAGATTCGGTGTATTGACGCGAAATCGAAAAAATTGCTATTTTTGTTCTAAAAGCATCCGGGGCCTGTTGCAATTTATGGACTTTTTTTGGCTCACCCTATATATCATAAATTTTATTATTTTCAAAAGTTGATTATTTTTATGTTATTTGCTTATTTATTTATTTAATAAAATGTGCGATTGATTAACGCAAACTATCTGTATCAATTCAAGAAAAAATTTTTAAACTTCGAAAATATGCACAAGCGATTCCTCACATAAAATTACCCCCCCCCCCCGGGAATTTGATTTCACAAGTTTTTTACTTAAAACAATGGTTCCGTTTAGAATTGATGGGGGAGGGGGTCCGGTTCATTTGAAACACCCTGTATGCTTATACTTACTACATTGTGGTTTTGAATAGTTCGTTCGTTCGTCACGTTTGGATAGATTACTTGTAAGTATTGTAAAAATTATATATTCTTGTTGCATATGAGCCCACAGAAATAGCGCTATCGATCAGACTCTAACTTTATCGAAGTGAAAACTTTGGATACGGTTCAACAACGAATGTGCCTTGCGGCGTCAAAGTCCCTTTGTTTGAATTTGGGAGCATAAGAAATTTTGAATCCAAATTAACTGGTAAATACCATCATTGAATCAAAAATGCCGCGTTTAGATCATTTTTACACAACAAGTGTTGAAGAACGTGATAGACTTTTTAAGGGTCCGTCTACAGTTCACTCACAAGGCTTGCGAGTGAACTGTAGGCGGGCCCTAACGAATGAAAAGTATATCCTAGGATTTTATGTTACTTATGGGATTCGAATTTAAGCAAAATTTTGTTTACACAAGTCTAAATCTTAAACTTTTAGGCTAATAAATGCTGTGAATGAACAAAACTACACTATTGTTATATCAATTTATGCATTTTTTAAAATAAATAAGTCTAATCATAATATAACTTAGTGAATTTTCTTCCAATAGGCTGCAAATATATCAATACCAAACATTATAGCAAACAGCATCTAAAATAAATGAAAAATATATAACAAAAATTTTTTGAACTTACAGCTTTGACACTAAATATCGAAGATTTGATAGGAACTAATAAATATTTCGCATAATCTGCTCTTTCTAACTTCATTATAATCCTGTCTAGAATATAAGAAATTTGCATTTCTGATTGACCTAATATCGATTTTTCTTCCAACATGACCTCTATCGTTGTCGTGGTCTAAAAATAGATGACTTCTGCATTAAAACAAATTAATTACTTTTCCATAGTATTCCATCGGTCTAATCATAAATGGTATAAACATGATCATTCCGAGAATAGTCCAATTAACTAAAACCACTGCTGTTGCTCCGGGCAGGCCTTCACTATAAGCACGCATGCCAAATTGTGCAGCTATGTGAATGATCACGCCTATCATAATGGTCATCGAGATAAGGGTCCCGTCGGTAAAATAGATGTGCTTAGCGAGTTTATTATAATCCATAGCGCGGTTTTCTATGCTGATGATTTCAGAAAAGTCCTAAAACTGGGTTTTTTAAACAGTTATACAGGTTAAAAGGAATGGTAATAGAAAATTTTGATCCTTTCTAGAAACAAACGCCGTGTACGATGACTTTAGCACTATGGCCCAAAATTTAGAATTCAAAATTTACAACCCGAAATTTAAAATCCCAAATTTAGAAACCCAAAATTAGGCTTAGGCCTAAGCCTAAGGCCTAAGCAAACATTTTCCGAAGCACTGCTTGCAACAAACATTTCTCCGAGCAGCAAGCAGCGCTGCAGTGTAGTCTAAATGATTTTTGCAGCGCTGCGCTCACCACTGTGAACATCGCGCAAGGCTGTGTGACGATTGTTACGCTTGAACAAACTTTGGGCAATTAAATCGCTTACAGGCCGTCAGTAACTCGACATATCCTCCGAGCCTGAGTCTACCCTCCGAGGGTAGACTCAGCCTTAGGGTAACTTATATTGTTTTACATAATCTTTTTATTCCAGTCAGGGTTGCCACCTGAAATTTCCGAAAAAAAGCATCAGACCCCTTGAAAAAAAGCAAAAAAAGCAATGATCTCTGAAAAAAAGCAAAAAAACAGCAAAATTTTAATTTAAAAGAAATAATACAAAATAACAAAGAAACAAATTCTTTTTATTTCTTTTTAGTTTCGGCTCTATCATCTCGTGTGAAAGACACATCGATTTCAGGTTCTTCTTGTTCAAAAATCTCAATCTACATCAGTGGCGTAGCCAAGATTCAAGTATGGGGAGAACCTTTTTCAAAAAAAATTTTTTTATCTTGGTCCCCCCTTATGTTTTTTTCGAAAATTTTGTTAAAATTTGGGCAAAAACATAAGAGGGGACCAAGGCAATTTTTTCGAGTTTTTAAAAAAATTTCCAAAATCAGTATAGTCCCGTTTTTCGCGCCGAGAGGCGCGAACATTTTTTTCTGAAAAACACTCATT
>JAQGBS010001648.1:0-15077 GCA_034698545.1 Acrobeloides obliquus
ACATATGCAAGTTTTTTCACATTTTTTCATATTCTTTATTCAAAATCAAATTGTTTAGAAATACAAAAAAATTAAAAATTTTTCTTCAAAATCGGATTTGTCCTCCATCGGTGAACCCCCTCCTTTAAGGAATTTTGACATGGGGTCTTGGGCATTTTAGTAGGTCGCATTGAGATCTAAAAAAATGTTCAAGACCCCATGTCAAAATTCCTTAAGGTAAAAAAGTTATTACACTTTGAAAATTTTCAAAAAAGTAAGTTGGGTTCCGAACATAACTTACCGGTAAGAGCAGCTATAAGACCAGATGTTGGCTACAACCCAAAATGAACGGCAGTGCCGTAGGCAGGGGAAGGGGTAAACCCCCTCTAAAGTTCCAACATTTCATTGCAAAAATGAGGAAAATCCAAAAATTACCCTCCCCTAAAATGGGATAAAACCCAAAAATTATCCTCCTCCTTAACGTTTTTTCCTGTCTACGGACTCAAGACCCCCTATATGCCGCCACTGATCACTTTGGCTACACAACTATTGGACGAGAGACAGTTTTGAAGTTCAAAAATTGAACAAAAACATCAAATTTTATTAGCTACTACACAATAGGGGCCACCCACGTGAAAAATTTTTCTGGAAATAAATCCTCTAGGGTAAAAACATGCGGGGAATCCGAATTTGACATTTATAAAATTCCTCCAATTCCAGAAAAAGTTGTATATCGACACGAAAATTCAAGAAAATAACATATTTTGGGCTAAAAACAACGCTTTTTCTTTCCCCTTACATTTTTACAAAAAATGTTTCCCTGATTCAGGGAAAGCGTATTGTCTATTTAATAATACACAAATTTTAAAGCTCAAACTTTTTGCAATATTATAGTTAACCAATGATTTAATCCAATTAATAAATGGTTTTCTCAAATTTTCGTGTCGATATACAGCTTTTCTTAAACCGGAGAAATTTTATAATTGTCAAATTCGGATTCCTCGCACATTTTTACCCCCAAAAGGGGTCGCTTTTAAGCAAAAATCATATTTTGCAACTTTTCGCTTCAAATACACAATACGCCTTCCCTGAATCAGGGAAGCGTTTTTTGCTTCGAAAATGTCAACTTCGGATTCCTTGCATGTTTTTACCCCTAGAGAGAACATTTCCAGAAAAAATTTTCACATGGGTGGCCCCCCCCCCTATTGTTTAGTAGCTCCGAATTTCACACGATAAATCAAAAAATTTTTATATGCCTCACAAGAGTAAAGTGCTCCTTCATATCGTAATGATTTGGATTAAATAAATACACCAATCCATCCACACTCCATCGGCCGAGTAACAAACAATTTATTATACCTATGAAATTTCGGAAAGCCAATTCCTCTTCCGCATATTTTCACATGCGATTTTAACTTTAGAGCACACTCTTTATAAAAAACTAAAAATAAACATAGTATCTATTTATATTATTATTGGCACTTTGGCTTGGGTTAGTCTGTTTATTTTTCTAAAAATATGCGCGCAAACAAGTTGGAATGAGACCCAGGAATAACCAAACATCCACAGCAGAGGCCAATGATGAATAATCGATCAAGACGAAATTTCGAAAGTTGGGGAAAGAAAACAACAAATATAAGTTACGGCTGTTTATTATCAAATAGGCCAAAAAAGTGGCTTTTTTTATTTTTTGGGACCCGGAGATTTATTTTTTTTAAATGAGCCCTCTAGGGGTAATTTTATGCGGGGAATCGATTCGCGCATCCCTGAAGTGTGAAAACGCTTCTCTGACCCTGATTCAGGGAAAAATTGGTTTTGAAGCGAAAATAATTATTTTTATTTTTCGCATTTTTTAATCTGGAAATCACTCTTCTAAGAGTAATTTGATGCGAGAAATCGAATGCACACACAAAGCATACAAACGATTCCTTGATACAGAAAATGACAATTTTCACTTTTTCTTTAAAAATAACCATCTTTGTTTCAAAACCAAATTTTTCCTGAATCAGGTTCAGGAAAGCGTTTTCACACTTTGGGAGTGCTCACAAACATACATGGGTAAGGGGGGGTACTGTACCCCCCCCTAATTCATCGTATCGGGGGAAAAATTAATGGACCAATTCGTATTTGGGAAGCCGCCCAGACTGAATTCGTTGTGAAAATTCGTATACGAATTCGTAAATCGAGAACGAATTCATATTTCGCCTGTCGACGTTTTTTTTGGTCGACAGTAACCTTTGGGACCAATTCGTATTTTGGGGCCCAGTACCCCCCCCTGCTTACCCATGTATGCTCACAATCGATTCCCTGCATAAAATTACCTCCAGAGGGCTCTTTTTTAGAAAAATTAATTTCCGGATCCCAAGAAATAAAAAAGCCACTTTTTTTGCCAATCTGTACAACGAAAACATTCACAATATAATTTACACGATTCAATAAAAGTCGTTTATTGAAACGATTATCATATTTGGGATGGATCTGAATTCGGACTCCGCCTCGCAATCGGAGGGCCAGACCCCTCGAATTTTTAGTAATCTTTTTTGGTCGTCAGGCACTTTTTGATAAAAAATGACTAAAAATGGCAATTTTGCAACCTTTTTGATCGACGATTTTTCCAGATCCCCCACTCCTCCCAAATAATGGAGACCTTTGACCATTAAAATTTTCTCGAAATCGAAATTTCGACTCTCAAAAATGGCTCGAAACACGAAATTACAATTTCGATCGACTACGATCGAAGAAGAAGCAATTAGAAGAAGTAAGTAGAAGAAGATACAAGGTGATTAAAAAAAGGGCATTGATGCATGAATTGGAATGTAATTTTTTCTTAAAATGACCCCTATAGGGGTAATTTCAAGCGGAGAATCGATTGTGCGCATTTCCGAACCTTGAAAATGCTTCTCTGACCTTGATTCAAGGAAAAATTGGGTTTTTAAAGTGAAAATAGACATTTATCGCATTGTTTACCTGAATCAAGGTCATGTAAGTGTTTTCGCGCGGGAAAAAATGATTTCCCACATAAAATTACCTTTTGAGAGGTCATTTTTAGAACAAAATTCGGGCCCCAATTCATGTAAAAAAATAACAAAAGTGCTCTTTTTGAACCACCCTGTACTTTCCTCTTTCTGCGCGTTTTCATGCATTTTTTCCGCTGAATAAGACGCAGCGGGACAAGTGTGCGGAAACGCGCGTGGTATACGAAAAGTATAAGTTGTGCCTTAAGGATAACTGAAAAATTCCGTTGATCGTTCACATTTTTATTCAAGTTTAATGTAGTGTGTTTCATTGAATGACTAAATAAATTGTGACCGCCAGTTTCTATGTACGACAAATCAAATATAGATGTGTGTATCTTTGACCTGTCTGATGATATGGAGCTGTCCATGTTCATAAATGGCAAATTATGCACTATTAGTTTTAGTCTAAAATTTGAGCGCGCATATTGATTGTACATATTTTTACTATTGCGGTAATTGGTGTCGTTTTTGAAGACGGCGTTTTCAACATTTTTAAATATCACAATCGTTTCTTCCATGCAGAAAATGGGTGGAATTGACGTTTTTTAGAAATTTTTTCTGTTTTATTTATAAATATTTATGTTAATCAATTTTTTCGCATAATTTTATAGCATGACAATAGTCTTACCGGGTGAAATTTTGGTGGAAATTTTTGCTTTCCTCCTAAGTTATGAAGTCCGGAAATGCAAAGACATATGCAAATCATGGAAGTCTTTGATAGAAGCAAATGAACGCTGTTTGCCACAACAACTTGTTGAAGAAACTATTGAATTTTTGAACACGGGGGCTTATTTGAAAAAGTTGAATCCCGATCATGGAACTGGCAAGAGAAAGCAAAGTTTTAACCTGATACCAGTAAAGCATAGTGATGTCTTATATTGTCGAATTTGCGAATTAAAATTGAGTATGGAGAAAGCAGATATGAATATGAAAAGTCAGGTATTCAAAAATTTGGGCTAAAAAATAAGGGTTCATCTTACCCCCTACCCCTAAGCACATTCCTCTTCCATTCCATAGACTACTCATCTCCACTCACTAAGGGAATTCAAAAGTAATAGTATAACGACGACTGGGCTAAGAAGCTCTCTAGTTCTCCCCTAGATGCATCGAAATCGAAATTTCAATGCCAAAATTAGCACAATAATCTATGGACTGTAACGGACGGGGTTCGATCCTCGGCTAGAGACACAAGTTTTTGCATTTTTTTAACTTAAGGAGACCATTAGGAAAAATTTTTCATTTTTTCAGATTTTAGGGGAAGCTTTCCCCCTTCTTTGTGTCATTTTCTCAATCAATTTTCACCTAAAAACTTCTATATTATCTCTCCCTTATCTCATAATGATCCGAGAAACATTTTTAGACGCTTGAAAAAGTTATTTACAAATGCCAAAAACGCCTAACTGCAAGTTTCCTACAAATCAAAATTTGGACAATTCAAGTTCTTTTATCCCGTCCAACTTTCCTCAACGATTCTTTCGAATGTAGCTGCCTAATTATGGAAATATATCTAACAGATAAAAGAGAAGCTATTGACCATATAATAAAGAGACCGGAAATTTTTCATATCGAAGAATCAAGATGCAAATCGATTCACTTGAAAATCACCACAGGAGTTACTTTTATTGAAGCTACCAGGGAGCAACTAGTTAATTTTATATTTGACCAAGAAGCTTATGAGAACCGGGATTTTTTGAAAATTTGTTTAAATACGATGGAACTTGTTCCATTGGTTAGAAGGATATTTGAGGTAATTTTTTGCTGGATTCCCCCTTTAACTACGTCGCTAGAGGGATCGAACTCTCGACCATTTGAGTGTAAAGTGAGACACTTGCCCCTTTACCAAGAATGAAGAATTTTTCATTAAAATAAAAGTGATAAGTTTATATACATAATATTTTTAGAAATTTTTCGACATAAAATTTCCATCTAGAGTGTTCAAATTATTTTCGTTTGATATTAATACTATAAATGCCAAGCATGACTATTTGCTAGCCCATATACGTGCTTTTGAAAACATGAATGGATATGGCGCGGACCATGATCGCATTACGAATAGCGATACAAAATATTATTTTACCACTAGAAGAACAGATGGATGGGCCTTGCAGTTGATATACGTTAGAAATCAAGTACTGCAGTTTCGTGTGATCGATGAAGAATTTTATAACATTTTTGATACCTATATTATCTAATAGTAGAGTTAGGAAACCGAAACCTAAAAAAGTCGAAACCGAAACCAAAACCGTTCGAGAAAGACCTAAACCAAAACCGATCCATTTTCTATCGGTTTCCTAACTCTATCTAATAATAATATTTTACTTACCCAGGTACGATCCCACCAGGGTCAGCGAAATTAAGCTTCGGTTGATAGTGTTTTAAGGAAAAAATCAAAAGCAAAAAACTAATTTTTTTTAAAATAATTTTTTCTCCTGGTGGTATTGAACCTTCGACCATTTGAGGGTAAAGTGAGACCCTTGCCACTGCACCATGGCAATGAGTTTTTTCGTTGTTGGAAATGTATGTTAATTTTTTGAATTTCATTGTTTTGATATTATAAAATAAATAAGTAATTTATATTCAATTTTTAAAAATGTTACACCAAGACTTCTTTGTCCAGAGCCTGATGGCTGATCACATTACGAGTAAAAACAAAGGCTCTATAAACAATATACCAGAACCATAAGCTAATCGCAATAATAACCAGCATAGAGCCAATGAAGAAGTAATAGAATGTATACGACTCTAAAAGTTTCAATTTATTGAGATGATGCATTTTTTAAATATTTTTTTATATCAATTTTACTGGGGGCCGAGCGTTCCATTAATTGTGTCTCCTAGTGGATACCCGAGCGGTACTCCCTAGCGGTATATGTACCTACAGGTACATCGGAAATTATAGTAGTACTCCCAGGTTCTATGCTTTTTTATACAAAATACCCCGTAGTACCTGCAAGTCCCATTAGTAAGTAGTGGCCAGTGCCATACCTAGGATTTTTCATGAGGGGGTACAAGAATTTGGTCATAAGGGGCACCCTATGGATTTTTTAAACTTTTTCCCGAAAACGAGGTGAAGGAAGCATTTTCACGCGGGATGTGCGCAATCGATTTTTCACCCTATTTTTACCCCTAGAAGGTCATTTTTCAACAAAAAATTTTTGATTAATATTCAAGGAGATGTAAAAATTCATGTTTTGGCATTTTTTGCAAAATCGTAAAAATTTCATTTCTTTTTTAGAATGGGCAAGGTTTTACCTTCTTGAGATTTTGGATAAATATCAAATGTTTTTGCCATGTCATTAGGACCCATAAAAGCACAGGCAATAGTTAAGATAAGATTGAAAGCAATGAAGCAGCCCTAAATTTGTTCAATTTCAAACATTTTTCAATAAAGAAAAAATTACTGATAGACCAAGAAAAGGCCAATAAGCCCAAGGGTTGGCTTTGACATGAGCAAAGATCATTAGAGATGCTAAAATTATGGAAATTCCACCTGTGAGTAGATTTTGAAAAAGTTCATAAAAGCCAAAAACTAGGACTATTACAGCAATGATATTGGATCCGGTCTGAAAATTTGTATATAGCATTTCATCAAAAAATGAGGACCTATGGTGCAGGAGTAAGTATCATAAACGGAGAGAGATCGATTCCCTGAGGTCGAAAGTTTATTTTTATCGAATCAAAAATGTTATCAAAGCAAACTCACATTAAAATTACACAAAAAAAATTTTGCCCATCATTATTTTTCGATTTGACCTATGTGGGACCCTATACAAATGAATGTATCCCCTAGAGATACCCCTCCCTGGATAGGCTGTTGGGTAGGGAGGAGAGGAGAATTGGGAGAAGAGTGAAGGAGAAAGAAAAAAGGAAGGTAGGAGGGCTAAAAATTTAACAAAAATTATATTTACCCTAACATGCGTCCCACATAAACATCTATAATAAGGTCCATCAGATCCGATGGGTGGTTTTTCGGACATAGTAAACATTTTTTATCTAAAGTTTTTTAATAATTTTTTACATAAAAAATAATTGTTAAAAATTATACAAATGAATTCAAATTGGGAAAATGTCCTAAATTTCTTTGATTGACATATGGAACTGATATGCTACTCGCGTCCGTTCTATGTACCCTCTTTGTTAGCACGTTTGATTAATCAATTTTTGAAACATTCTTCGCTTTTTGTTCAAGTACTCTTTAAAAATCCTTATCGAGAAGGATTTTGAAATGAAATTTTATATACATCATGGGCGAGAATAACTTGTTATTTTAAAATTAGACGAGATGCCTATGAATATTATAGGAAAAATATCAGAAACTATATACCCAAACATTCATGGGAAGGGGGTATCGGAACTAGTCTTTCAAGTGAGATTAGTGACGAAGGGGACGAAGGTCAAAAATAGATTTTTGATGTCTCATAAAATTTTCACCCAAAAGGCCAAAAATTCCGACAGGGAAAAGTTTCTAAACTTCCTGGTAGTCTTGGATAGAAGGGTCTAAAACTTCCACAGAGGGCTTGAGTTAGGAGGAGGAAAAGAAACTCTAAACTTCCGAAGCGGCTTGAATAGGATTGTTATAGTTAAAAAAGTTATCCTGATTGCCCCTTAACTGTGAGGATCTAATGAGGATAACAGTGCAGTCCAGTGAAAGCACAAACTTATTACGGAAATAAATTTAAGAGTAAAAAACAGCGTTTTACAAAGAATGGCAAGAGAAGCCGATGCGTCGCCTGGTGATGAGAAAAGTTGTAAAATGTCTGGCCGAGCGGATTTTTATATAAATTTTCTTTAGAAGAAAAAGCTAGGCAGAGTTTCGACTGTAGTTTTGGACCAAAAAGGGACAGTCAGCGCACCGTTCTTATAAGGAGAAATGGAAATCAGTTTCGCTCAATCCTATGTGCTACATGTTGTCTGACTTTTAATTTTAACTTTTTCATTAACGTCATAGTCACGATATTTGAATGATTTTTTTAATCCCTTAGTAAGCCTGAAAGTTTGTAGTCCATGCAAGACAGAAATTATATCCGAGGATTAAGCCTCCATACTTCAAATGTTGATCAGGGAAGAAATAAAAAGAGGATTCCTCTTTCTCTTGGTTGCTAGAGAACATTGAAGCCTTAAAATCCCCCACTCATAGTTGATTAAACTTTTTCACTTGTATGGATATTATTCGAACCGAAGATAGGCTTTGAGATTGTTGAAGTGTAACGAAACTATTGAGATCTTTGATTTTTGCGCTAAATTTTTTTGTTAACGTCACGGTTTAAATATGATTAAAAACTCCCCAAATACGTGGAGTCCAGACTAATCCCGCAATATTTCGAGGAAATGTTAATTTTCTTAAACATTTTCTCGGTTTAAAAAAATGCATTAGTAAGAAAGTTGAGAAGCGCCGCGACATTTTTTAGTCATCAACTTTTTGTGTAAAAAAACAAAATTGCAAAAAGTCGATTTTTGGCAAAGATTAGCAAAAATTGGACCCCGAGCAAAATTTGGGGGGGGGAGTCCGCTTAAAGGGGTTTGACTGTATTCAAGCAAGTTTTTTACTTGTTATTACAGATTCGTTTTTGACAAAAATTATACAATTAAAAAATCTTACAGATTAGGAATTTCCAGACATCCTCATTCCCTTGCAAATTTTGGCCCCCTCCAAATTCTCGTTAATGGCCATCTTTCGTGTGAAAAATGAATCAAACATTAATAATTTTTGAACAAAAATTCATGGGGAGGTACGTCACTGGAAGTGGAGGAGGAAATATGTCACAGGAATCAGGTGATATCTTTACTTAGACGTCGAAACTTGTTTCCTAACTCTTTCGAATCTTTTTGACTCTTTTTTCTCTCCATCCCTATACTAGTATAATTAATTCAGATGAAATTTTTTCCGAGTCTATATAATCTCATGTCCAAATTCGGATATCGGCATATATTAACTTTTCCTCTTGTCGACATGATAATAAGAATAAAAAAAGCTTAATCGATGTTTTACTAATGAAGTTTTATTCTCGTGCATTGCTCATAGTTTAACTAGGATTTAAGCCAAAAAAGCCATGTCTGATAGGATTGATAGTTTATTTTTAATTTTAATTAATTTGAAAAAAGAGATTTAATTTTTGATTAGGAAGACTATACAATTAAAAATCTTTTTCAAAAATAGCCTAAATCCTAAAGATGTCTCAGACTGATGCCTATAAAAATTCGATTTTTGGTGAAAATTTGACAAAATTTGGACATTTTTGGTTAAAAATTACAAATTTAAGCAAATTTGATGAAAAAAAAAGTTAATTTAGATGAAAAATGTTATTTTTTCGCTGACAGGCGCGAAAATTTTTTTGCTGAAAGTCACGTTTTATTGCTAAAAACACTCAGAAAATTACGATTTCTGAGATAAAAATGGCAATTTTTGGTCAATTTTATTGAAAAAAAGGTCATTTAAAAGAAATCAGGGTCGCCACAAGCATGGCACAAGCTATCGTACGAAAGTATGACGGCTTCACAAGCTATCGTAAGAAGTCATCGTACGATCATAAAATTAACGTAAGGGTACGACAAAATCGCCACAAGCTGTCGTACGATCGTACGACACAGTATGATGGCATCGTACGAAATTCGTACGATAGCTTGTGCCCATTTTGTCCGTCGTACGAGTGTATTTTACACTCGTACGATGACTTCATACGATAGCTTGTGCCGTTGCTTGTGGGGACACGATAGCTTGTGGCGACTCTCAAATTTTAGAAAATCTAACAAGCTGCTTAAAAATTTTCAGAATTTAAGTTTTATAGTTCAAATTTAAGTAAAATTCTTAAAAATAAGAAAAAATGACATCTCTAGTTGGTCAACGATCAACTCTTTTTTGCGCAATCGAGTTACGTCTTGAATGCTAATAAGACTTAGGTATCCCCACCCAACAATTTTCAATTTTTCATAAAACAAACGTCATTTTTTTACCACAAATTGTCGTCTTCCCAGCTTAAAACGGCATTTTTTAACCTCAGAAAATGACCATTTTTGGTGAAAATGATGATTTTTAGAGAAAGAATCATGGTTTGTTGATGAAAAAATTGCACCTTTTTGAGTGGGGTGCCTACGGTTCTTATAGTACCATATAAGAATTTATAATTTAAGGGGTAATTATTCGAATTTTTGCTCAAAATGTCTACAACGCGAGATTCGTCGACCGATGCTTCTGATAGGTATACTTTTGGGTACCCTACAGAGTTGTCGAATCAAGATACCTCAATAAGTACGGCGAAAAGATTGCGTCAGAGATTGCAAAGACAGCAATCTGGACAATCAGGTAATTAATTTTATATCCAAATATCAGGACGTAAAATTTTCGGTATCCCTTTTTGATTTTTAAAAAGACAGTAAATTTGTGTTAATTTTTCGGTGGGAGGGGGTCGAAATTTTTAATTTTAATATCCATATATAAGTTTTATAGGCCGTCGATACACCGGTGAAAGTAGCGAATCAGCATCTTTGGTTGGCACTCCAACTGAATCAGGAAGATGCTTTACATTTACCACTGCTCAACGAGTTCTTCGAAGCGAAGAGCGCAAGCCATCCGTCAATTTAAATTTATCAGAAATGATTTTGGATGTATGATTTTTTGTAAAACTGACGAAATTTTTACAAGTTTTGAAAAATGCAAAATTTTGAAAGTATCGAAAAATTTTCATGTTTGGACAAGAATGAATTTTTCAATTTTGTGGGATTAGACATGGTCACATCAAAACGATAATCCCCAAAAAACAATTTACGTCAACAATCATTTTATTTTTTTGTAATATATTCTTCTAGGCCATCCATTTGGAAGACCCTGGCTTAGTGGAGCGACTTCTGATCTCGCATTCCACTAAGCCGCTTTCCACTTCGCCAAGTATCGGAAGCACGAACACTTTCACGGATTTAGCTCAACGTCGCCACGGCAACCAAAATCACAGGAGATCAAATGCTTCGAGCACAATATCATCACATTCTGGGGGACGGTAAAGATTAATTTTTTTACGAAAAATTAAAAAAAATATCAACAAAAAATAACGCTTCAAAAATCGTTTTTGATGCCATTTTATGAAGAAATTTGATCCATTTTTAATCAAATTTGGCATAACACAAAAGATATCATCTTCAGTATCATATTTTAAATGATACTGTTTTTAGTTGGTTACAAGTTATAATACTTCTACCATAATTTATAATTGACTAAAACAGTATCTTTTAGATGATGATACTGAAAAAGATACCGTAAAACTTCTAATAGAGCCCCATGTAAACGTAAAAATTCTCTTAAAAATCGAGCTTAAATCGGATTTCTTCGAGCGAGCACTTTTTGGATAGCCCTAAGGATAGGGAATATGCTATATAAAGAACTATTAAAAAATATTTTATTTTCGTCGAGATATGGCCTTTTGAATTTTTTTAAAATTTAATAAATTTTAAGCCTTACATTCAAAAATCCATCAAAAATCAAAATTAAGTCGATTTCCTTCGAGCGACCACTTTTTGGATAGCTAAGCGTATGAGAAACATTATGTAAAAGAAGTTATTGACAATGACTTCGATTTCACGGAGATATGATTTTTGAAAAAAATGTCATTTTTTCAACTTTTTCAAATTCAAAGGGCCATAACTCAGCGAAAATAAAATATTTTTCAATAATTTCTTTTATAGAACGTTCCTTTCTACAGTAGCTATCCAAAAAGTGATCGCTCGAAGAAGTCCAATTTAAACTCGATTTTTAAAAGAGCAATCATTAAATCATATAAAAATTTTTTTTAAATACATAAATTTGTTAAAAAATTCAAAAAATGTACGTTAAAAAATTTTTTAGATCAACATGTGCACTTATCAACACCTTACATGTTGCCGTAGCACATAAACAAAAAGAAATTGTTGAACTACTTTTAAAAACAGGTTATGATCCAAATGCTACGGCACAATGTTATTGCAAAGGAAATTGTACAGCTTCTGGAAATATTCCTTTATCTTCAATCATACCTAACCCTAGGTAAAGCTAATTTTCACAAAACGTAGATAGGGGAGGGGTGAAGGTGACTATCATTCAAAATTGACAAAGGCAAAATTTTATAGTGTCAGTGTTCAAGTATTGAAGCGAAAATGAACAAAAATTCGGAATTTTGTTGTAAAAATGGCTGTCTATGGGTTTTCTAGGCAAAGAATCGATTGCGCAGATTTTTGAGGCATTAAAAAAATTCCCTGATACTGATTTAAATTATTATTTGTGCTTGGAAAATTTTAAAAAATTTATTTTTTATATAAATTTTAAACCATCCCTCCAATTTAGAACCTATGTAACCATTCAAC
This sequence comes from Acrobeloides obliquus, assembly GCA_034698545.1. Classification (NCBI taxonomy): domain Eukaryota; kingdom Metazoa; phylum Nematoda; class Chromadorea; order Rhabditida; family Cephalobidae; genus Acrobeloides; species Acrobeloides obliquus. The sequence goes on from JAQGBS010001648.1 coordinate 12,324, forward strand.
TCTGCATACCCCAAAATTTTTAGACATGCAAATAGCCCTGAACTTTGCTCAACTTGTTCTGCTCTTCGAGTCGTTTCAATCATCGATCAGACCCCTCTAGGAGTCGCTGTTCGTGCACAAAGCCCTGAAATGATCGCTCTGCTGGTCGCCTATGGAGCTGACGTCAACGCTGGTGATGAAGACGGTAATACCCCACTTATGTTAGCTGTACGTGAGTCACCACTTTCATGGCAATGCCTACACGCGCTCATAATGTTTGGGGCACAGTAAGTCATTTTTTAAAATTTAATTTTTTGTAATTTAAGAATCATGATGAAAAACAGCAGGGGCATTTGTCCCTTAGACTTGGCACCTGAATTGAGAAAACTTCAAGAATCATGTATAGAAAATTTATTCCACTGTGCTATGAATGGATCAGAGGGAATCATTCATCAAGAGCAAGATAAGGTTCCAAAGGCTGTGAGTGCGGTCGCGGCGGTAACAATGAAACAGCATAAAAGGTTACATGTCGATAATGGAAGTGCTTTGAACTATGGTAAGCCCATATGTATAACAAAATTATAAGGGGATGGGAATTTTGAAAAAATACAAAGGCGGGATTTATAGTTCTGCCGTGTCGCGACACGACAGTGCATTTTTGTGTCGTACTACGTCGTACGTACGACATTTCATACCACACGTTGTACGACATGTCGTACGACAGCGTTTATAGTTCGATCGTACGACGCGTCGCTAAACGACGGAAGTATAAATGGCGCCAAAAAATAGAAAAATATAATTTTTCAAAAATTGTAACATTCTAAAAAAAGTATCGACTTTTTTAGGTGCCCTTTCTGTTCACTCCAGTTTCGCCGAACGTGGGAGTTTGAATAAATCTCCATTATCTCCTCGCGCTTCCGCTGCTCCATCTATTAGCACATGCTCTATGTTGGAAACTTTGTCTACAAAGGAATCCAATCGTCGGAAATCATTCGTCTCATTGCAATTATATCGACGGAGTAAAATTCCAAAAGATTGTGAGTACAAAAAATTTATGAAGAAAGATAAATTTAGAAATTTCGAGCTATTACATAATAGGGAGGGGCACCCACCTGAAAAAAAATTTCTGGAAATGACCCCTCTAGGGTAAAAACATGTGGGGAATCCGAATTTGACATTTTTAAAGCGAAAAAACGCTCCCTGATCCAAGGAAGGCCTGTATATTTAAGTAAAAAGTCGCAAAGATGCGATTTTTCGCTTCAATACACAGGTGATAACTTTTTGGTAAATTTTAAATTTTTTCTTTTTTTAAAGTAAAAAATTCTACATTTTGAACAAATGTACAAAAATTAATTATTGTCATAGATGGAATAATCGAATCTCTCAATTGGGAACAAGCCTGGGAAATGCTGCAAAAAATGGCTGGAAACCCAGAATGCATCCAAACTATCCAAAATTGCCTTAATAAACACTGTGCACAAGGAGAAAATGAAGTCAATGGGCCAGAAGGAGATTCTTATGATTCACATCTTGGTGGCCTAATGCATCAAATGTTGTTGACTATGATTGGTCAATACCAGATGAGCACACCATCTTATCAAAAGACTAATAAGAAACAACTTGTAACATCGTTGGCATCTTTAGTCGGCTTTTGTTATACTTGCTTACAGAAAAGTGGGACTGCGAGACAATATGCGGCTTTGAGTACTTTGAACAAGGTAAGAGTTCCAACCTTACTCGACCTCCTAGAAAATGTCCCATAGGACATTTTCTATTCCATTAAGTCTCCAAATAGTTAAAATTTAAACCTTTATTTTAACTTAAATTAACAGACACAAAACACGGTGCTAAAACCGTCTCTCCTCCAGTTAAACACTGGGGGTTTATATAGCCCATTTGTGGTAGGCATAAGCCGGTTTACCCAGATCATGCCTCCAAATACCCAGATCCTATCCCGGAGGGTAGGAATACGGGGTGGCGAAGTGTGCCACTGCATAAAAACTTATGCGGAGATTCTTTTTTTGCAAGTTTTTGTGCAAGAAAAGAATCTCCGAGGAATCGCACGTGAATAAAGAGTGGGGTTAGGAGTTTTGTTTTAAATTTTATTTGTTGTAAATATGGAAAGGGTAGGGGGGGGGATCTATTACAAAAAAATTTTAAAAATATTTAGGTAGTAGACGCTGGCCTAGTTCATGGTCTTTTTCGACATCCTGATGTTATTTTTCAATCATCCCGACTACTTAATAGAACACATGATTTTAACTCTTGTGAATCTGATACAGTCCCCTCTCCTACTTGCCCATCCCCATGGTCCGGAGGATTAGGGTTAGAAGAAAGAAGAGCAACGTGTGTGGAAAGAAGTGTTTTTGGAGCTTTTAGCGTCGGTGGAAGTATTTACCGACAAAGAGGTCTAACCAATTCTACAAATGTTACACAGCCTATAAAATCACCAACGGATTTAAACGGAGCTTTTGGAGCTATACAACCTACTATAGGTAATAGAGACAAGCACACTTGCTTGTTAGGCTAATATACCGTATTCTCTCTAATAGAAGCACCCTCCCCCCTGAGAACCAAAACATAAATGGGGAGTATGATGTTTTTTTCTAAAATTATGGATAAAAAGGATCTTCCGAGGGTGATTGAAAAATAGAAGCACCGGTGCTTCTATTAGAGAGAATACGGTAACTTAAAAGTAACAAAATAACTGTAATTTTTCAGTGATTGCTTGTCTCCATAATGCTATAACTATGCAGAATCGAGAAGCTGGTACAC